>VZTU01013061.1:31472-71248 GCA_013400835.1 Zapornia atra
CCCCCCCAAACTATGTAGCATTTCCAAACAGCTCAATTACCCTGAGACTACAGGTCTGCAGGAGCGAAGCTGACCACAGAGGAGAGGCCTTGCTTCCTCACTTGGGACTGGTGATAAAGGGTCCTTTGCTGCAGGGAAAAGAGTCATCCCATCTGTGCTCCCAAGAGAAAGGCTACTCATGGGTCGGCTGCTTTTCCCTTCAGCAGGAGCAGTCCTGAGCAAAAAATAGGTTATAACAACGTGCACACTGGGATGGGGATGCGAAGGTAGAGCCTAACCCCCTCTGTGGCCTCATCCCAGGGACCTCCATCCCAATCCTGGCCGGGTCATGGTGATGCCTTTGATTAGATAAATGCTACAGACACCAGGTCAAATATGTGCAGGATTTGCCACAGCGTCTAGTAACATATCGTAAAAGCACAGCCTGTTTTGCTCTTCTCAGCAAAACAAACCCTCTGCTTCAACAGCCTGCTGAGCAAGGAGGCTGCAAAGGCCGTTTGCTCCCCGGGCAGGAAGGATTAAGAGGGCCAGGAATAGAAATTGGAGAGGCAGCATGTGCAGGAGAGGGGCAGATAAGGAGTGGGGAAGTTTAGAGAGCATTAGGTGGCTCACCAGGCCGGGACTGTCAATGGGACGTGGAGCTTCCCGCCCTGGGGTCATGTTGACTGTCCTTCTCTCACTACCGGTGTCCTCCATCAGCTGCCCGTGCCCCCTCCCAAATCCCTTCTCTCAGCATGGAGGTCGAGGACCAAACAAGCCAAGGACACCAGGCACTTCGTTTGCCCTGAACATCACAGAATCACAGGGGTTGAGAGGGACCTGGAGAGAACATGGGGTCCAACCCCCCTGCCAAAGCAGCTCCCCAGCTCATATTGCACAGGGCGGCGTCCAGACAAGACTTGAATCTCTCCAGAGAAGGAGACTCCACCACCTCCCTGGGCAGCCTGTCCCAGGGCTCCCTCACCCTCACTGGGGAAAAGTTCTTCCCCATGTTGGTGGGGAACTTCCTGTGCTCCAGTTTACAGCCATTGCCCCTTGTCCTGTCCCCACAGACACTGAAAAGGGGCTGGCCAATTCCCCCTGCATCCCATGTCTAAGATATTTATAAACACTAATTAGGTCCCCCCTAAGTCTTCTTTTCTCCACGCTGAACAGACCCAGCTCTCTCAGCCTGTCCTCATAGGGGAGATGCTCCAGGCCCCTAATCATCTTCGTAGCCCTTCTCTGGACTCTCTCCAGGAGATCCCTGTCTTTTTTATCCCAGGGAGCCCAGAACTGGACACAGTACTCCAGGTGGGGCCTGACCAAGGCAGAGTAGAGGGGGAGGATCACCTCCTTCGACCTGCTGGCCACACTCTTCCTGATGCATCCCAGGATCATGATGGAAATATTTTGACGGGGCACAGTCTGCTGCAGGAGGGGGATGTCTCCTTAGGGACATACTGACTGGGGAGTCCTTGCCTCCCCAAGACCACCCTACTTGGTGGGCTTTGGGACAGCTTGCCAATGGGGTCATGGTACTAGCCAACAGGACCCCATGGCCCTGCAGCAGCTTTAGGTTGGAGATGCTCAGGTTAGCAGCTGTTTGAGGGGCTGATTCAAACGCTTCTCTCCTGTAGATGTTTTGTTGGTTTTATTCCAGAGTGAAACAATTCACAGCTGGCAGACCCTCGCTGGTAGGTGAACACTGTTCCCAGACCTGGTGCTCAGGGAAAGTTCAGCTTTCAGGCCCTCTCCTCCTGTCCCCATTTTCTGTCCCCTACACCTACTGTTTCCAGTGCTAGAAGATGGCTGTGAAGGATACTATGACAGCTCCAGGGCATGAAGTGTTCTGCACAAAGCAATTATTTAGTTCTTATCCGTTTAGCAGTAAATCCTTTCCCACACTGGCACATCATGATACAAATTCTGCCTTATCTGTAGATCTCTGGTGGGCAAATTCATCCAAAGCAAAAGAGGATTCCCTGAAAATAAGACCCATGTTTCTCAGTAGATGAGGATCAGGACTATTCAATGAAGCGTTTAAGATAAGGATGCCATCAGCTACCATGCTTGCTAGCTCTTCGTGTCAAATGAGCTGAACAGGGTTTTGTGGGGTCAAACGATAACTGAGGTTGGAAGGGACCTTGGGGTCTCCATTGCAACCTCCCAGGCCAGCTGCAAGAGCAGTGTGGGTTGCTCGGGGCTTTATCCAGTTGGGTCTTGAACGCCTCCAAGGATGGAGACTGCACAACCTCTCCAGGCAACGGATGTTTAACTGTCCTTGTGGGGAATTAATTTCTCCTTAGATGTTGTCTGAACATCCCTCATTTCTATTTTTATGCCCTTTGATCTCCTCCTGCCATGCACCCTGGGAGGAGCTCGGCCCCATCTTCTCGATGCCTGTGTGAGGTTTATGCTCCTACAGTTTCTGCTGGCCCATTTCTCCAGCCTGCCATCCAGTGCATCAGCTGGCACCCCCACCCAGTCTGGGGTCACCTGTGGATTTCCTGAGCATGGACAGTGACCAGGATGCAGCTGGAAGCCTGGGGCCCTCCCGTCCTTTGCTGTTCCCTCTTGCAGCTCTTAAGAAAATGCTGGCAGAAATGCCAGTGCTCAAAGCCAGCAGGACCAACCTCATCCTACACCAGCAATGCCACCGCTGCCCCTTGCAGCCCTGACTCCAGATCGCTCCTCTCATGTCACTCACAGCTCTAAGGCCACTGCTGGGCTGAGGTGGCTTTTTCCATAGCAAGCAAGTGAAGCAGAGAGCAGCTCAGATCTGAAACCTCTGCAGAGCAGGAGAGCCTTAAACAAGGTCAGGTCCCTTGCTCAGCTCACCACCATTCCACCAAGTGAGCTGTTGGAGAAGCCTGAAGCTGAGTTACAAGACAAAGAACAAAAGTCCCAAGGGAACGTGGCCAGCCTAGTCATCTCCACACATGCAAAGGTCCCTTCAGCTTTTTTTTTTTTTCCCCTTTGAAATTTCAAATTCCAGTTTGTGGACAAAGTCCTGCCTATCTGAGAATATAGATCTCCGACCACTGACCAAACTCCACTCCAAGCAGTCCTGAGGGCTGCTCTTCCCCTTGCCCACGGATACCTCCCTGCTCAGTCCCTGGATCTGCCAGGATCGTGCTGAAACTGTTTTTGCACCAGAGCAGAGGGCTTGTACTTGCACAAGATGGATTTTGCATGTTTCAACCTTAATGTCAGCAGCTCCCTTTCTCTGGCACAGGATGGGAAGGACCGTCGGGAATAACCAGGTAGGAGCTTTATCACCTGCAGTTCATTTGGGCAGCCATTGCAGATAGAAAATGAGAAGGAGAAACAAGGGCTTCCATTGTGCTTATACCAGCAATTTTAGCTCATCATTTAAATTAGGGAAGAGGGGGGAAAAAAAAAGGAGCTTCAGATGGGATGGAAAACGAGAGGGAACATGAGCTCGTGGAGGCAGAGCCACTCCAGATGGTTAACTGATAACTCCAATTTGCCTCTTCCCTCTCATCTTTTCTGATTCTCCTGATTAAGCTCAACTTATTTTCATGCTAATCATTTCTTGACCTGTTTATTCTGCATTAAAAAATTAACAGAGAGCAGTTTACTGCATGACTTGCTTCCCCAGAACTGCTGCAGATTAGCGGGCAGGCTTTAAGCCTCTACGCAGGACTTTTGGGTCTAGCAGCCAGTCTGTGCAGCTCAAGGATGAGCTTTTTTTCCTGTTTTTAAAGAACAGCTTTTTCTAAAGTCAATATAAATCCCCCTCCCCTCGTGCCTTAAGTATATTTGCTCTGTGGCTATTTCCAAATAGGAAAGATAAAGCCAAGGGCTTGTGTTTTGTCAGACTTTTTGTAAACAGGGATATTTAGGCCACACTGTCCAACCCCTCTGCCTTTGGCCTCGGTGTGCTGTGACTCCAGAGCAGAGTTGTCAGCATTAATAAGCAGCTCTGAGGAATTTGGCAGGGGTTGGGGTGGGGAGTTGCAGGGAAATGCAGCTGAAACAAGCCCCCAGTTTGAGTGGTGGCTCTTTGCCTCCACTCCAGGCAGTCATATGATGGCCACCCAGACGGGGGTCTGCTCCCATCTCAGCAGCAGTGAGAAGTCTCCAGGAAAACCAGTGATTCAGCAGAAATGGTTTAGGGCCCGTTTGCCCCTTGCCAGCCACACAGAGCACATCCCTGTCCTGGCAAAACACTGCACGGAGGTGAACCAGAAAGATCTGCCACCTCCATCCTGGTGGCTGGTGGGAGGATGGTGGATCAGATAGGTTCAGCCCTGAGAAGCAGGAGGTGACCACAGCCACGTGCCAGGCCTGTGCCTGGGAGGGGGGAGGCACAGGTATTTCATCATCCTGGTCAACAACAAATGGCTCTGGGCTCTTCAGGGCTGAAGTGCCTGTGGCTGTGGTTGGGACAGACTCTGTCTGGAGCTGGTGGCAATGCCCGGGACAGGCGATGCTCGAGCAGACCCCAGACACACTGGGACTGTGGTACCCTGGACTCCCCGGCACAGCTAAAGGGTGACAGAAGCAGCTTCACCTCAACCTCTGGCTGTTTCTCACCAATGCCAAAGTTATCAAAAAGCAGCTAAACCAACCAGAACTTCCCAGGCCCCCAGGCCGTAAAGTCACCATATGGAGCACCAGGGCAGTTGTTGGACATGGGGAAGAGACACTTCAAAGGAGGTCTCTGCTTGAAGTCCTCTCCAAAAACAACATGTGCACTCCAGCAAAGCCAGGATGGATGTTAGAGCTGGAGGCAATTAATGGAGCTGAAACAAATAGCTGCCATGCAAAGGCAGTAGGGACAGAGCTGCAAACACGGGGACAGACAGACCATTTCAGCACACTCCAGCGATACGCTAGCATGCCTTTCATCCCAGGACCAGAAGGGGGTTTATTATTCTGCCTAACAAAGGCTCTGAACACTTGAGTGAGTAATTAGTACTCCTGGGAGCTGCTGCTTTGCAAGGACAGTACATTTGAGCTGTTCTCACGAGGGCAGCTTGTGAGACTCCCAAACACTGGCGCATTGGCTGGTGTGCGTTTGCGATCACCCTGGCTGCATTGCAGCCCTCAAAACTGGCACCTGCCCTCCAGAATGTGCAAGTCAGCACTTGGGGCTCTGGAAATCCGACTGCTGTGTTCACCCAACGTGAGCCCAAGCGAGGAACAGGAACTGTTAGACTCATCTTCCATCACACCACCGGCCGCAACTTGACCCAGGCAACAGCTCCCCCCACTGATCCCACTTGCCCCACCTAAACCCCGATGCTGGGAGCATCCTATGCTTGCCTCCATCCAAACCCCAGCCCAGCAGAGACCTGCACTCTTTCCAGCGAAATGCTCTCCTGCCTATTTGGGAAGAAATCCAGGAAAGCTCTGACTTTGCCACGTGCTGTTCCAGATTCACTGCCTGTGCTGGCAGATAACCCAGCTCCGATCCGGCAGTTTAAGTTTTAACTGGGGGGTAGAAGGCAAAGGGGGAGCAGCAGCACTGGAAAGAGGTTGCTACCCACAACAAGCACCTATCACCCTCCATGCCTCTCCACCTCACGCGGTGAGTATGGCAGGGATCGTGGCAGCCTACATCTGGGCCTGGAGAGAACCAGATTAGAGGGGGGATATGGTCCCTTTGGAACCGAAGCAATCCTGCAGCTTCCCAGGAGAAGGATCCCTCCCAAGCTTGCAGCCTGGCAGCCAAGTGGCTCCCTTTACCCTTGCCAGCTGTTTGCAGGGCTTTGAGGTTTCATCGACTGCCTGTGATCATTACATACACAGGGAAACAGCCCCTGGATCGTTCCAGCTGGTGGAGCAATAGGTGAAAGAGCAGAACAGCCAAGATCAACAAAAGTTACAAAGCAGATTTTACCTTTTCTTTATTTTATCTTCTTAGGAAGATGGGTGCACCAGCTCACCATGCCTGCTGGAAGGGACCTCCAGTCTCTGCTGGGGCTCCTTGTATTAGCCCTTGCTAGAAACTATGGCAAAAGACTGCAAAGCTGTTGGGGGTGTGGAGGGAGGGCTGCAGAGGGGTGAGAGGGGTGGGAGGACGGTGTGAGCCTGTGTTCCCACCCAGAGTAGGACATGTCAAGGGTTCTTCAAGGGCAAAAAGCATCTTCCTGAATCAGGCAGCACTGGGTGGCTACAGCCTCCCTCTGCACAACCTGGGCTGGGTCAGTCAGCTGGGGCTGGGGAGCTGAACCTCGGGGAGCATCTTGGGACAGTGTGTGTGATGGGAGGCAGCACGAGGAAGGGGGAAGCTGCTGGGAGTGGGAGCACCAGTCAGGGAAAGGTAGGCTGGGCATGGGAAGACAATGTAAGAGGGTGGTAAGTTAAAATTTGAGTTTATGGAGTCAGAGGGAAACAAGTTAGTGCAAAATGCTTTTTCTTCCCAGGGTGTGCAGAGTGCCACAATAGTCTGTCTTATCCCCAGTTGCCAGAGCACAGCAAGTGCTACAGGGTAACTGGGGGCAAAACAGTCCTCAGGAGCTCCACGTCTACAGCAGCTTCACCTTCCCTGCAGCCCTCAGCACCCCGTCACCCTCCCACGCAGCACAACCATCCTGCCTGCTGCCACAGGAACACCCGCACAGCAGGAGGCAGGATGCAGGCACGTCAGATATTTCTCCATACAAGGTTTGTTGCGTGGGGGACAGCAAAGAGAGGGGATCACACATCTCCACAGTGCCATAAACCCATTGCCAGGGCACCGCAGCACCAAACGCCTGACTCCCTGCTAACAAACAACATGGCAAACCATGAAGGAGCCTTTGAGCATTTGACCTCTGTCTCCAAGGCAGGATAACACTATAATTTGTCCCTTTACACTCCTGCAAGGCCCACTGCCATTGGCCTCCTGTATCATAAAGAAATTAAAATATATTATGACCATAAACTACATCATTTGAGGAAATGAACCATTTCTAGTAAACGTATCATGGGATGCCAAAGCCATGAACTTTTCTAAATCAATCACCAGCTGATAAAGAGCACAGGTATTTACTGGGAGCAGCTCCCAGCATGTGGCTCCCAGTGCAGCACTGGCACGGGGAGCTTGTCCCATGGGATGGAGGCCCAGCGTGCAGGCTGTCCCAGGGGGCACAAACCCCACTGGAAGCCCTGCTTGGGGAGAATTGCTCAAGTAAGAGGAGCCCTGGGGTTTTTGCTGTGCCCCAGGGTTAAGCAGGGGCTGCTGGGGTGTTTTGTGGATGAAGCTCTGTGAGGTGCAGTGGTCCAGGGCTCAGGATGCACCAAACATCTCTGAGTGCCTGTAGACCCCCCAGAAGCACCCAGATCCCAGCTGGCCTCCCCGCTGCCTCACCTACGCACCGAGGTCCCCGTGGGTGCTGGGCCTGAGGGGCTGAGCACAGAGCTGGCTGGTGAAGGGTGTGCATCAGAGGAACTCATGGGGGAAGACCCAAAAACCCTTTCTAGTAAGAGCTCTGTACAACCGGTAAGGCTCACGTTTAAACTGGTTTTCTCTCACTTGCTTTTAAGCTTCCCTGGTGAGGGCTGGGCAAGTCCCTGGCAGGACCTGTCGCTGCCGGCTGTAACACCAGTCACTGGGAACTGGGCTGAAAACGACCAGTTCATTTCCCAAATGGTGTGGGCAGCCAGCGGGGCGTCTGCAGGACACCAGCCCAGCTCCACCACCTCTTTCCCCAGGGAGCCACAGCACCCACTCCACTATGCTGCCCACGTTGGAGTGTCTCTCTCAAGGGCCCCAGAACCGAGCCTGGGGACATCAGCCATTGCCACCCACAGTCAGGCACGTTGCCTCCACACAACCACAGCGCAAAAACAGAGACCAGAGACTTGGGGTCACCTTAGATGGGGACCAGCAATACATTTGTGGGGGATGAGCATATTTTGGCTGCTCTGAAACCCCACCGGAGCCCCGGTGTGGGGCTGCCGATGCCCTTCCTTCACACGGCCTCCGCAGTGCTGGCTACACAGCTACTTCTCTCCCCACTGCCGAGTGCCAGGGGGAGTGTGAGAGGTACCTGGTGTTTCCTGGAGCAGGTCGTATCTGCTGCCATTCATCTTCCAGGGGCACTCAGCTCTGCGGGCAGGGCTAGGGGAATCTAGCCCTCTGACAGGGCTGTCCATCCAGCAAGCGCCCTGCGGGCAGCGGGGCACGAGCCATGCCCAGAGCTGTGGCTGCAGGGACCTGCTAATCCCTTAATGCTGGTCACAATGAGATTTGATGTGGAACAGGAGTTCCTGCTGCAGAGCCGAAGGTTTTAAAGGGTTCTGGCTACTACCCGGAGGGGAATTATAAGGTGGCTCTGGGTTTGCGCCTCACTGTTGGTGCCCACAGCAATGCCCTCTGCTTCTGGGCCACCTTTCTGAGGTGCCCTCACCCTAGCCTCTGGCCTGCCACCGAGTTCCTGCAGGGCACAGGGAGCCCCACACACATGCAACTGTGGAAGTTGATCTGGAAAATGTGCCTTGGTGTGTTTAACAGCAGGAGTGAGTCTGACTCCCTCCCCGGGGGGAGAGGCTGTCTGCTTTCACTTTACAGTGTGTCTGTATAAATACCCAGCACACTGTATCCTTGTGAAACAACCTTTGTCTTCCTCCCAGCTGCCAGCACGACACCGGCTGGGACAATTGAGGGGGAAGCAGGGTAGCAGGCAGGGAGCCACGCACATACTGCTCTGGGCTTTGTGTCCTGCCGAGCCCCAAGAGCATCTCCAGTGGCTCAGACCACCTGGGGAGGTCACTGCCAGAGCTCTCCTGCAGGTCCCCAGGTGCCTGCCTGCTCTCTGGCAGTGTCCTCTTCTTCCCATCCTCTCCCAAGGAAAACAGGACCTGGGAAGCTCTCAGGGCTGAGATTTGTTCATCGATTGTGCACATTGGTGCTGCTGATGGGTAATTGGGACCCCGATGTCCCAGGCAAGATTTCAGCTCGTGCCTTGTACTGCAGCCCGACTGAGACAAGCCCAGGAGGAAGAAAAAGGGATTTTATAACTGCCAGGCTACAAGAAACCCCTCTCTGCCATCACAGCACTGTGCTCCCAGGTATTTGCCTGGAGAAGAAGCTGCTGCGACACTCTCCCATAGACTCGTTCGGCCCTGGCACAGAGCGGAGTGCAGAGGCAGCTGAGCACCGAGATTTTCCTGGTCTGCAGGGAGAGTGTGTGGGCATGTGTGGCCCTGCTTAGCCCAGAGGAGGAAAATTAGGTGAAGGATTAGAGTGTCACTTCACGGGGATTTCAGAGGTGCTGAGGGCTGATCTGAATGCTGAAAGGGAGAACTGGGTGCTTTGCAGTGCAGGCCGGTGCTGCGCGGCTGTGGGCCCGACCAGGGCTGGGAGCGAGTGTGGCTCCGCTCAGCCTCTGTGCCCAGAGGATCTGACTGCAGGACTAAGCTCGTCTGAATCACCCCTTTTCCTGCATCCTCCTTGGATGGCTTTCCTCCTGCTGAGCCTGGCTCTGCTGCTTTGCTCATTCCTGCCCACCAGAGATGTCAGTCCCCAAGTGCCATCTTGAAGGCACAAGTCTAGTGGAGAAAACCCATTCCTAAACCCTTCTCATCCTGCCTCCGTGAACCTCTCATCCCACCTGGGGCTGCCTGGGGTTCATCTGAATTAATTTGGAGAGCACATGGCTGCCCGCAGCTTCCGGGAGGCTCCTGATGGGTCAGGGATGGGGAATGACCAGTGGGTCAATACCTCGGCTCTCGGCAAGGGGTGCACTGGCAATGGGGGCCGATGCTCAGTGTGCTGGCATGGAACAGGGAGCAGCATTGAAAGCAGGGCTGGGTCTGAACTGTGTGTAACCCCGTGATACCTCCCTTCACCCCTCTGTTTCCACACCGGTTCTAACGCCTGTAACAAGGAAACACACCCAGGTCAACAGAGATTTCTCCCAGAGGGTGGCAGTCCCTGAGCACACACCCATGGACCAGCCGTGGGCAGCACCCAGCTCTGTTCCCACCAGGGTGTCCACGTGGTGGCAAAGCCACCACCTCCATCCCACCACCAGTGGGTCCTTGAAGGCAGCAGACTCCGGGCAGCATTGCAGCCAGGGCTGTGGATCTGAGGGCTGGATCTTTGTCCCATTGTGCCTCCACATTCCACCTTTCATTTCCTGGTCCTGCCAGGCTCTCTGCATGGGGTGTGTCCCCTGGGTGCCTTCTCTGCTCCTCCCTCCCAGCACACCTCACCAGGCTGGGCCTGCCCATCCCTGATCCTGCTCATGAGCCACGGTGGCTGCAAGTGAGAGGCCACACAGCTTGTTGGATGGGGACCTGCAGCATGGGCAGGGCTTTTTCCATGGGGCAGTTATTTTTTCACACCTTCTCCTGAGCTCCTCAGAGTTGCCCTATCCATTAACCCAAGACCCTGCTCAGCCTCACAGTCCATGGCCAAATTTCCCTGGGTGACGTTAGCACTAGTGAATCCTCTTCCTGGGCTGCTGCTCTTCACTGGGGGTAGTGGGGTGGACCCTGCCATGATGGACATGATGGAGCAGGATGTGGGACTTGCCCCATCAGCTGGAAAACGTGGGCAGGCTAGCATGCTGGAGATGAGGAGCAGCAGCAGCTTCTTATCACGGGTTGTCAAGGCTTTGGGGACTGTGCAGCAAAATGACGAGCTTTCCCTGGGAGCCGAGGAGGAGCGAGGTGGCCACGTGTGTCAGGAGGAGCTGGGCTCTGCAGCCTCCATGAATGACTCTGGGCCATAAATGCAGTGTGGTGGCTGTCGATTATGTGTCAGCAAACACGTTGAGTGGGCTCGACTATTGATTCTGACCGTATAAAAGAGTGTTGTGGCACTTGTTCAGGTTTGCGCAGGTTTTACAGCTCTTGTTCTGAGAAGTGCCCATGTATTTGGTTTTGCTCCTTCCTTCAGGTCTATCTGTTGACATTGGCTCTCCTAACCAGAGCGTTGGGCCATGCCAGGAAGCTGAGTGTACCGCTCTCCCTGCATTTCCCACTTTCCCAGGGGTTATCGCCTATAAAATCTCGCCCACGCCCATGGCTGGTACAGGTTTCTGGTGCAGAGGCAGGTGAAAGGTGCCCACTGGTCCCACACTGGTGGGTTCGGCTGCCCCACGCTCAGTGGCAGGAGCTGAGCCACCCATCCTGATAGATGAGTTTTAGGGTGGATAGGCAAAGCTGTGGGGAAGGTGCTGCCCTGGGCAGCCCGGCGATGGATGAGCAAGGTGAGAGATCTGTTGGGCTGTGATGAAAATCAGGGTGAAACCAGTTTGGCTGTCTGGAGAGGGAGAAACTGCTAGAGCTCCCCAAGCATCACCACAGGGGAGATGGCCCATGCCAGGAGGCCTGTTGCATTTCTATTGCCTACCTCCAGTCCTCTTCAGACCAGGAGATGCCAGAACCAGCTGAGCTCACAGGGTTGGGTCACTTTTGTGCTGGTGCTTGAACCCATGGTGATGGTCCCCATTCGCCCTTGTCACTGGGTCTCCTGGTACAGTGAGAACACAGTTGGAGTAGTTCAGTGGCTGCAGCATTTTGGGGTAGGAAGTCAGGTCCAGCCACATAGAACCCCAACTTTCTGGAGCCAGCTTGTCTGCTCCTCAGATGCTGGTGCCTTTGCACAGACGCTCACTCTGCATGGAACTGCTCCTCTTGTGCCTCTGGTGCATCATCTGAAGCCCACCACTATTTTTTGCAGGATGCATGTTCTGAAGGAATGTGCTCAGTAATTTCTGTTGATGAAGCCTGGACATGAGCCATTCCTTGGAGTAATTGCTCCTGGGACCCAGCTTAGCTTGGAAGTCCCAGTGGAATGTGGTGCCTCTGCCCAGCAGAGCTGTCAGCCCTGGCTTCACCATACAGCCGCTACCTTGAAATTTGCCTTCCATGAAAATTCTGCAACATTTGCTGTTTCCACAAACATTTCTGCCAGGAACCTTGTTTGTGTGAATATTTGAGGAAAGCAAACAGAGAAGGAGCCTGAACACAGAGAGTCATGGACATTTTTTTTGCAGTCTTTGCCCAGTTCTAACCCCGAGCCCACCAGCAGAGACACTCCTGGGAGTCCCCCCTGCCCAGCGTGCCCCTTGGCTCTGCCCTGTGAGCCATCCTGTCCCCCACTGCTGCCCTCAGCCCTGCTGCAACTATTGCTGCATTTAAAGGAGAATTGGCCAGCCCTCGCTGCCTGCAGCACCACCACCCCTCACCACCCCTCACCACCCCTTTGCACTCACTCTAAATAAAGCAGGGTTTTAGTGCTGCTTCAGAAATGTCAGGGGAAGACTATCCCGATCGTGTTCCTGTTACAGGTAACTCGCAGGCCTACGCCTGTCCTGCAGAGCTCAGAACAGCTCTCAGGCACTCCTCAAACCCTCCCCAGCCTTGTGCTGCTCTTCTCCCAGAGCTGGAGTTCATTGCCCGCTGAGAGCAGCCCACTGAGCTCACTCTCCCTTATAAAAATGCCACCGTGCTTTCAGGTGAAGCCGAGGCCGAGGGTGTGCTGCTGGCCTGATAAGCAGTCGGGGTGAGGCGGCTGCCTGGAAGTCGCAAACACTCCGGGACACAGAGCAGCATCCCCACAGCCCCGCACGACACAGGGAACATCCCCAGCTCGTCCCCAAGGTACCCTCTACCAGCAGCAGCGCCCAGGATCATCAGACCAAGGAGGCTAGAGCTGGGACTGTCCCTTTTGTGTCCTATCTAAATACTAGTGCTTAGCTCTGGGTCCAGCAAGACCCTGTTCAGCCATTTCTTGCCCTGCTAAGTGCTGGCCCTGACAGCACCAGTGTTATGGCCACCCAAGCAGCCAGCAGGGATGTTGGGAATGAGGGCAGGGAAGGGTGTTGTGCCAGGTCCCCAACAGCCTCCAGGCCATGGACATGGAGCCCAGGGAATAAACAGAGGTATGACATAGCAGCTGCCATGAGAAACCAAGAGGATTGAGCTCTGTTTGGGTCATATCTAGGGGAAACTTTTAGACAATTAGATCTATATGGCAATGAAAAGTAATTGCTTCAAAGTAAAAATACTGAGAAATTCTGCCCCCTCTTACGTTCTTCAGCTGAAACTATTCACCACATCTGACCAAAGTGCCTGAGCAGCTCTGACGTCTTGCATTTTTCAGCTAATTTCCAAAGCTGCTTTGCAGAGCTGCCCCTGATCATGCGCCCGTCTGTGCTGTAACCACCAGCCCTGGGGTTCCCCAGCTCCCAGAGCTGCTCCCAAAATACAAACGAGTGGTGCTGCCTGTGCAGGGATTGAGGGCAATTTCCTGGGTTGTCCCCAAGTCTCATTGTGAGGATGAAGGTGGAGCCGGGGGCTTGTCATCTCCTTTCTGGCTGGGACAGGACCATCCCACCACCCCCTCTCCACCCCATACCCACTCACACACCAATTTACAGCCTCCACCAGGGATTTAGCACCAGCATGCCTGGAAAGCCCCTCCCAGCTCACAGCCCGTCCTCAGCAGGTGCCGGTGAGGATGCTGAAGGTTCACTCCAGCCCCATGACTCTCCAGGAGCAGTGGCATCACCTCCTTCTTCCCAAGAGACCCATGCAGTGTGCTGGGGACAGGACAATGTTGTCACAGCCTGGCAAGGCGCCCTCTAAGCCCCTTACACAGACTACAGGCATCAGAAGCAAATCTTTCCATCAATCAAAGGAAGTTGAAAGTAGCTGTACAGCCCCGACAAGGCTGAGGGCTTGTCCCGTGGTCCCTGGTGTGCAGTGCTGGTGGGATGGCCCATCCTGCCAAGGGCTGGGGACTGGCCAGCCACGAGCACAGTGCTGGCAGCCAGGGCTGGGGCTCAGTGCCTACACCGCTGCGTGGAGCACCCCGTGCTTTGCCAGAGAATAAACTTCCCAGTGACACTGGGAATGGTTCGGCCACCACGTTGACGTCTGCCCCACGGTGCAGCCCAGCTGCTGTGCCCAACCTGCCACCCAGCCCAACCCGGCCCTGCAGTGCTGCCAGCTCCCGAGGGCAAGCCAGGCCCTGCCTGGTCCCCCATCCTCTCCAGCCCTTCCTCGCCTCTGTTTGGGTAACTTTTTCACCCATTTTATTTATGAGGACTCCCCTCCTTCTGCCAACGCTCTCGGTTTCCTCTTGCTTTGGTCTGGGAGGCCCTTCTTGCTTTTTATTCTCAATATTTTTGTCTCTCCCCCTTGCAAGGCCCCAGGCTTGGCAGCCCAGCCCCACAGCAGGCTCACAGGCAGTGGGTGCCAGCCAGAGCGTGCCTTTGGCCATAGGAGCAGATGGGGAGAGCGGCCACAGGTGGGATGTGCAGAGATTCTTCCTCTGACACCCCATGAGAAAATCAGGATTTAAACCAAAATTTAAAAAATCAGGAGAACATTAACAGCAGGAAGATTTGCCTGTCTGTGCTTAAGGTCACCAATGTGCTGGGACTGGCAAGCGGCTGCTCACATTAGAGCCAGCTACAAGTGAGCAGAAGAACTTATGATTAAGTGATTAAAGAGCTTGTTCAGCTCCTTGGGTTGCATCTGTCAGGCAAAGCCTGCTGCTTGCTGCAGAAATGAGCCTGGCTTTATGCCCCAGGGCAGAGTAGAGGACATGGGTACCCTGGCTTTGGGACATCCAGACCCAGCCACACCGCACTGTTGTGTCTCCCAGACAGGAACGTCCCTTGAGCCTCCTCTTCTGCAAATGAGGCACAAGCCAGTCCCTGCAAGCTCAGCTCAGTGGGTCAGGAGCCATCATTCCACCACCAGCAGAGAGGGACGAGTGTCCTTCCTGCATGGCGACTCCCTTGGGGCTTCTGCCCCTGAAGATGCTCCGCACCTCCAGGCCAGCCAGGAGGTGGCCCCCCTCCAGGATCCCATCCTCCCTGCACCTCAGGGGCATCAAGCCTTCATTTTACCCATTCACAGGCAGCCTTCACTGCGCAGCTGCTTGCACGTTGTCCAAGCAGTATCAGCTGGACACAAAGCCAAACCTGCACTAAACAGACCAACACCTCTGCATTTTTCTGAATCCAGCCTTATGGGAGGCCCTTGTCATGCCACTGCTCGCTGTGATGGGAGCTCCTCCAGAGACACCGCTCCTGCGGGCCTGGGACATTAAAACAAGTGACCCCATCAAAACAGGCTAAAGCTCAGCACTCCGTAACTGTTTGACTGCTCCAGCTTGGTCCACCAACACTATTGCTGACTCTACATGATACCTAGACATTTTCCTTGCAGTGGGCTGTGGACCCACCAATAAGCTGATGAGCCCCACATCCTACCATGGCTCATCACGAGGCCACACGAGACAAATTTGAATCAGGTCTGGAGAGTGCAGAAGTGCTGAGGCAAGGAGCCACAAAGCCTCACAGCCTGAATGCCCAGCACAGGGGCAGGTCAGGGTTGGAGCTGGTACCCACAGGAGGTTGCAGGCCTGGAGCAGGAGAAGCCACTACCCGGAGTGGGACTGTGAGCAAAGAGTGAGGAGGTGGCCTGGGAGCCCTGTGAGTCCTCCTGTGACCTGGATGCAGCACATGTGGCTGCTGGAGCCTGGGCTAGTGGGGCTGTGTGTGTGCAAGAGCGGGGTGTGGTAAAGGAGAAAAGGAGCAGGACGTGAAAAATACAGTGAGGAGAAGCAAGGTAGCATGATGGAGAGTCATGGAGTGTGATGGAGAGTGATGGAGAGACAGAGGAAGTGATGGAGAGCCAAAAGGAAGTGAAGGAGAGCCATGGGGTGTGATGAAGAGCGAGGGGAAACGATGAAGAACCTTGCAACTGTGAAACTTCATCTGTTGGAGCCTCACTCCGCACCCTGGCCATGCCCATGGATCTGGGGTTCCCAGGTGGCACGGGACTGAAGCGGCACCAGCCCCTCACCGTGCAGGGAAGCTGCAGCGTGGGCACAGCTGGACTCACCCAAGGATAGCAGCGGGATGATGACGGCCCAGGCAGGGGTCCTGTCCTGGGGAACCTGTATGCATTTGTTGGCAGCTGGCACGGCCAAAGGAGCTGCAGTGCAGGGTGGCCCGGGGCTGGCACCTGCCGTGCCGCACAGGGAGCATGGGCACAGGCCTGGTGGGTATCTCCTTGTGTCTGGGGCACCCCGGGCAATGGGTATTGCCCTGTTCTGTGTGCCGCAGGGGCCGGAGGCTGCCATTCATCCAGGCACCACGCTGCCTGTGGGGAAACCTGCCCAGCACTAACACCAGCCCAGCCCCGGCCCTCAGCGAGAGCGGCAGTGCTGGCAGATGCCCACTGTGCCCACTGCTCAGCCCGGGCATGCCACGGGCATCCTGCAGCCTCTGCGTGGGGGTGTCTGGGTGTGCTGAGGCAGCACGTCACCTCCTTCCTAAACTGCTGTCAGGGTGCTGCCAGCCCTGCGGCAGCCCCTCTGCCAGCCGGTCGGGCAGCGCTGCTCCCTCAGGCACGTGCCTTCTTCTTCCAGCCAAGCCGAGCCAAAGAGAGAAAATACATCGGTATGTATTGATATCGTATCAAAACCAACCGGGGACCCTTCTTCTGCCTCCACCTCCTGCCTTCGCAGGTGTCTGAGCTGGCGGGGGGCCTGGCAGCGCGGCGGAGCTGGGGGGCAGGGCCGGGGGGTCGCTGCCAGCTCCCAGCCCCGCTTCCCGCAAGCGACGCCGGGGCGGCAGCGCGGGCGATGGGAACGCTGTACTCACCATATGGAGCCTCCATCTTAGCGCTTAGCTGGGTGCTTACATTGACCATGTCTCGCCGGCTACTGCTATGGGGACTTGGGGCGAAAACCAGAGGAAGTGGAGGAATAAAAAAGAAATCTAAATAAATAAATAAAAATGGCTTTCACTAAGGAATTAGGTGAAGGTAGGAGGGAGCGCGGAGAGGCAGGGCAAGGGAACCTGCCTCTCCTGTTATCTTATTGATTCGCTTAATCAGGGCTAATGTGGGTGGAGATGTTAAATAGTAACCAAGCACTTATGGAAACCAATCTGCAAGGTGCCGTTGCTGTAGCTATAGTAACTGCTGCCAAGCTAGAAACTCAAACATGGCTTTTACTGGACACTTTTGGGGCTCCCATTTCCACCTGGTGGCAAGGCTAGGGCAGCCCTGGGATGGGGTTCACCCCCAGCTGAAGGGGGGTTATGGGTCAGCCACCTCCGGCTCCACAGTGTCCCGGGTGCTGCCAGTGTTTGTGCTGTCACCTATGTGTGATGGGAAAGCAACAGCTCAGCCTGCCTACAGCCAAGGGCAGACACCCCATAGGGGTCCAGGGAATGCTCTGTGGTGCTGGTACACACTGGGACGGGCAGAGCAGAGTCTGGATGGGGTACAAGGGGTGAAACGCCCTGACTGTGGGTCAGGGCTTGTCCCCTCACAGCAAAACCAGAGGGGTCACTTGGGGATGGGGAGCAGTGGGGATGTGGTGATGATGCCCCTGAGCACGGGGCCGGGGCACAGGGCATTTGCAGCTCCTCGCTGTCTCCCTCTGCTCTCCAAACTGGGGGGGCTTGTGAGGTGCCATGGCCACTCAAACATCCGTGCCCTGTCCTGGACTGCAGCACCCAGGAGGAGTCCTGGGGACCTCCTGGTCCAGGGCATGCAGACGAGGTCCCCAACCTTGAGGCAGAGCCCTGTGTCAGTGGTGATGCTGTGTCAGGAGCTCTGGGAGTGCACTGAGATGGCAGGGCATGTGTAAGAGATGTTGAGATGACATCAAATATATGGGGAATCCAGAGCTGGGGCTGAGACAGCGATCAACACAGGGAGTCCTGTGTGTCTCAGAAGGGACAGGGCTGAGAGAGGCATTGAGGGGTCCCTGCCAGTCCTAGGACCCCCAGCACCCTGGTTGTCAAAGCCCTGCAGCCCTAAGGAGACATCTCCTCTGGATGGGAAAGTACATCCCAAGGGGGTGTGCATCAGGATGGAGGGTGAACAGGCAGGAGGCTGCCAGGACATGCTGGGCTTTGGCATGGAAATCCGGAGCTGGGGGCTCAGACCCAAGGCCTGGGAATTTGGGGAGCCCTGAGTTTGCTGAGTGCTGAGAGGTCTTAGAGAAGGAGGGGCTGTGGATAACGGGGTGCTCAGTGGCACTGGGGTGAGGCAGGGCAGTGGAGTGGCGTGGGGCAGCCTGGGTGGGACAGGAAGCTCATGGCCCTCCAGCATCATCATCACCAGGTGTCCCAGCAGTGCTGGCTTCTCCCACACGATGGAGCAAAGCACCCGGGCATCCCCTGCAGGGTGGCCCTATGTGGAGGGCTTCTGCACCCCTTCACTGTTTACCCCCAAAACCAAAGCAAAGGCACCCAGCTCAGGGTTACCCCAAGGCTCCAGGCTATGAGTGAGAACGGACACGAGCATGGGGGTCTCCAGGCTGCTTTATTGGGGGGCTTGGAGCTAGGGGCTCTGTGGCCTGTCAAAGAATGGGGGCACACTTAGAGCTCCCCACTTCTCCTCCAGCCACTCACCCCGATGGCACCTCTTGGTATTTGCTTACACCAGCCTCTGCCTTAGCACAGGTGGGGGGCAGTGGGGAAAGCCCCCCCGAACCTGTGGAGCAGGGACCATGCTACCCAGCCCCACTCCCTCTGAGAGCATCCCTGAACTGTCCCTATTTCAGGTAACAGGGATCTGACCCATTTCTATTTCCCCCAAAGTGGGAAGCAGCCGGACTATGCAAGCACTGCTGGAGGGGTGTGTTCAAAAAGCAGCCTCCTACATGGCACTAGGCATGAAGCAGGTGGGACAGCCAGGCTGCAGGGGGGTGGGCAGGGTTATAAATAATTCTGGTTCACACGTCCCCGTTCCCTGGGACTTCCTTGCAGGGCTGCAGCCCTAGAACCAGCTGACTTGGTTGGATTTGAGTCCAGCGAAGCACATGTTGTTGGAGCAGCCCCCGCCATAGCTTGGGGGGCAGGCTGAGCATGGCCTCCCCACCTTGTACGGTGCTTCTCCCAGCCAGTTGCCCCTAAAAAAAGAGGAGGGCATCACCTCTGATTGCCATCAGCTCGCTGCCAACACCGGAGGAGGCAGCGAGGTGGGAGGACAGCACGGGGTGGGGGGGCTTCCCTCCATGCACTTACTTGATGGCGTAGTTGCAGACGAGGAGGACAGCGTGCTGCCACGTGCTGCCCCACACCTGCACGTTGGCACAGGTGCTGAGGGCACAGCCCAGGCGGCTGGAGGATGCCCACACCATCTGTGCCAGGACAGAGAACAGGCGCTGTCGGCGACTGTCTGGCCCAGGCGTCCCAAATCTTGTCACCCTTGGGAGCCCAGCACAGGGCACCATCTCACCAGTGGCTCACATCCCCCCTGCCCGAATTCCTCAGGCAGGATGCTGTGTGCACCACGTGCAGTGTGCTTTGTCACCAGAGGGTGATTTCTCACTGTCCCTCCTCCACCTGCCACCCGGGGCTGCCTTGCCAGGCTCACTTAAGGGAGCAGCAGAGTCTCGGTTACTTCCCCAACTTACCCGAATCGGTTCTCAAACCTCACCCCGAATGTTGCTGGCAGCTCCCTCTGCACACAGGGAGGTGAAACAGAACCAGAAGTTTCTCCTAAATTCTCTCTTGGATTATTTCTTCTTTAAAAATGTATTCTGCCCATTTGCAACCTGCAGCATCCCCACAGATTAGCCACACAGGGATGCAGATGCTCGGGTCAAGCCATGCAGAGGAGGTAGGTAAGGGGTGGCACAGACCCCTGGGCATGGGAGCAGAGGGAGGTTTTCCACCTTGTGCTGGCCAGGCTGCTGGTGGATGTGTCAGGGGATGAAGGGAGATGAAGGAGCTGCATTCCTGGGGAGCTGGACATGGCTGAGGACTATAAAGCTGCTCTATCACAGAGAGGATTCATGCTTGGCAAAAACAGAAGGGGTGGGGTTTTTTCCTCTCTTCACCACCTTTGAGGTACCAGTGGGGTAATAAGGGGGAAAAGTCCAAAGCAGGAAAAAAGCTTTGAACACCCCAAAACCTCCCAGCCCACAGGCCAGAAGGTCCCAGCTCCACTTAGTGGGCTGTGAGCCCCTGGGACCCGCATGCAAGCAGCCCAGTTCCCGTGGGTGTCCAGGGTGGGAGGGCACTGCTGCCTGCTCCCAGCACTGCTGCCTGATTTGAAGCAGATTCCATCCCAGATGCCAGCTGCTGCTGGAAGGACTGCTCACTGCACAGGGTCCTGCAGCAGCCCGAGGCACAGGGAGCTGCCCCCCAGTTTGCAGCCAGGTCCTGGGGGTGAGGGGGTGCTGTGGGGGGCTGTGGTGCTCACCTGTGTGTAGTGGCTGCAGACGGAGCCCCTGCATTTGGAGGGGCAGCGGGGGTTGCACTCACGGGGGTGGGGGAAGGAGTAGTGCTGCTTCTCCTGGTGCCACGATTTCACCATGTCCAGCACGGAGCGGTACCTGCAAACGGTGCTCTGCGTAAGGCCCATTTCCTCCACTTTGGAGGCTGTGGGTGAGGGAAAGGATGAGGAGGAAGGCTTCATGTAGAGGGAATGAAGGGAGAGGAGTGGGATGGGGCAGAGGCAGTAATGTCCTTGTGCCAAGCTCACTTGTGCTCAAGGGTAGAAGACCTGGTCCTCACTGGAGGCACCTGAGTACTCAGCTACGTGGTGGGCATCCAGAACCAAGTCCCCCTGTTCTGTGTGCCCAGCACAGAGAGGATTAATGCCATTGTCCCTAAATGTTTTCTCACTTTACCCTGCTGTAAGAATTCTCACCTCCTCCTCCACCCTGGGGCCTTGATGTGCCTCTTGGTTGCATCTCAGTCTCTGCAACCCCAGCTGAGAATCTCTCTGCTCCTTGACCGAGGGGCTACTGTTGCTGCTCATCCTCCTCCAGCATTGTGGAGTGCAGGGGGTTCCCCAGGAACCTGCTCCACCCCTGGGGCACTCACCTGCCCGAGTGGATGGAGAGGTTCTGCCCCACGTATTTCATCAGCTGGGGGGGGCCGTGGTCCCACAGGCAGCGCGCAGCCCACGCCTCCGCTGCCCTGGCCAGCTGCTCGTCCCACACCTGGCCAGGAGAAAGGAAAAGGGCAGGCAGGGATTTTGGATGCCCAGAGGAGGGAAGAGGAGAAACCCACTCCCTTGTGCTCAGGGGAGGTTTCTGAGCACCCATGGGTGTCCAAAAAGCATGACTCACACGTGGGGCTGAGAAAGCCCAGGGGAAGCAGGAGTGATGAACCACCCCAGCTGCCTGTCACGGCTCCTGGGCATGGAGGGTGCCCACTGTCCTGGAAAAGCACAGATGCCCCAGAGCAGTGCAAGCCCTGTGTGTGTTATTCCCCTCAGGAATGAGCTCCTTCTGCAGGAGCTGAGCTCAGGAATGAAACCCTGCAGCCCTGTGCTGCAGCTCACAGCCACCCCTGGTCCTCTACTGCAGCCCTGGTTGGAGACAACCAGTTAGGACAGCTGGTTCCTTCATATATTATTTAAAGGTTCCTCACCCATCCTGAACTGCTTTGGGAAGATGCCTGGGAGAGTTATTTTGGAAGGCAGGAATTAAGCCGTGCAGGATGCTTCCAGGCACATCTGACCTGCTCTGGTACCCAGCAAGCCAGGCTGCCACCTGTGTCTCCCAAACCAGCATCCAGGGACCACTCAGCCACTGCATGGGAGCTCCAGTTCCCTTCCTGGGAGCAGGGCAGCACATGGCACCTCCTGCCCCAAGGGACCCCCACTGTGCTGGCTGAAATCCCTCTTCTTGGTGGCTTCCCATTTCTCCTCCTTGTAGAGCTTAGGAGCCCCAAGCAGGATGGAGACAACCTGGGGAACGCTCTGCCCAGGGTGACCCTCATCCAGAGCTGCCCGACCTGGTGTGGCTGCACAACTCCTCTCTGCCTCCTGAGCAGAGAAGGGGGTGTCTTTTCCTGGGGCTGGCATCCCTGGGCACACTCACAGACCAGCTCCTGAGGGATCTTGGAGCTCTGGACACGACCATCCGTCCAGGCTGCAGTTAGGGGAGGCTCCCACCTTGGTTTTGGGTTGCAACCTGAGCTTTTCATCACCTCCTCACCGCCACTGCTCTCTCTGCAGCTTGGGTGGATGGATCCTGCCATCCCCCAGCCAGCAAGCCCCCAGATGTCCCAGACATGGGACCAGGGTTTCTAAATCTGCCCTTGGGTGGAAACATCTCCCTGTTGGGACTCCATGTCCCCTTCACTGATGCTGCATGTGTCTGCCCTGCACCAGGGACGCGAAATGTGCCCCGAAACAGGAGTTCCCCCCCAAATCCAGGATCCCCGTGTTGGGTGCCCACGTCACGGGTGAACCCCTCGACCCCACCACAGCAGCCCAGAGCCGTGGATCCAAAACCACCCTGCCAGGACCCGACTCACCATATACTCCATGTTGGCAGCAGGGGGAGAAACTTGTGCCCGCACTTGGTTGTGGTAGTCCAAAATGATGCTCATGTCGCGGGGGGAGAGGTATCGCTTCCGGCGGCTCCGGGGGACCCCCACACCCCACATCAGGCCCACGGCTCTGTCCCCGGAGGGAGACAGGAGCTCGGTGGCATTGGGCAGCAGGAAGGAGCTGGACTGCTGCGTCGCCCAGCAGCCCAGGGCAGTGAGGTACAGGTGCAGGTGGAGCACGGTCATGCTCACCCGGCTGGTGGGATCAGCCAGCGGCTTCCCACTCCCCTACAGAGTTAAGCAAGAACACGGTGGATCACTGGTCCCCGCTGCCAGCCCGCAGATCTAGGAGAGAAAACAACACAGGCACTGCTCAGGTTTGCAGTTCACATGCAAACACCACTTCCCAAAATCAGAGGGAAAGAAATTTGTTTCCTTTTCAAGGTAAATCTTTAAAATCAGTCTCTTGGGTAACCCGATTTATCGCAGCGAGTTCCCCAGGACAGGCAGGGAGATGCCTGGGGAATTGTTTTTCTTCTTTCTTTAAAAAAGAAGAAGAACAAAAGGTACAAAGTCTCCCCCATGTTGTCACTTGTCACACGTACCTGCCAGGCAGGGGCTCCTTAGGAGCATGCCAAGATACTTGCTGCAGCCGCCTGCCTTGTAACTCCCCAGGCGTTTGGTGTGTTGAGCAGATCCCCAGCACAAAAGGCAATGTCATACAGATAAAGAAGCGCACAGCGAAGTTTAAAAGCATCAGCGAGAGATCCTAACGACTCTTTATCTCAGGGAAAGAAAAATAAACCACTGCAAAAGCAGAATCATTTTCCTTTTTTTGGAAAAAAAGGAAAATTTTTTTTTTTTAAAAAAAAAAAAAAGGAAAGAGCTGAAATCTCTCCTCATCAGCCAGCACACCTCCCAACATCCCTGCCAGCGCTTCCCCACAGCAGCAGGGAGGATGTTCCCCCGACTACGTACCTTGAGGACTGAGCCAAGAGCAGCTGAGCTCAGCGGCGGCGGCCGGTGGGATTGACCTTTGCAAACAACCTGCTGGGGCAGCTGCGGGGTGGAGGTTGAGCCTAGCGCTGCCGGAGAGCCCGCCGCGGCATCTGACGCAAAATCTGCATCTTAACTCTTCCCCCAGGGAATGTCCCGAAGTTTGGAGAGAGCCCTGCTAGGAGATTTATAGGCTGGTGGATGCATCCGCGCGCACAGGCGCGCACGCAGGCACGCGGAGCCCTGCATGGTGCCGGCGGGGGGGAAGCCAGCGGAGCCTGGGGTTTTTATTGTGAGCTACCTATGGGGAGAGATTCCCAGAATCGTCTCTCCCACTGTTTGCACCCCCCCAGCTGGGGCATGTCTGGCAGCCGTGGATAGGGAAGAGAATCCAGGTCGGCGAGGGACGTGGAGGGGTTTGGTGTGAGCTGAGCGGGTGGCACTGGTGTCCTGTGGCTGGGAGAGGAACTGGTGACCACACGTTCCCCTGGGCCAGCAGCTCTCCCCATTAGGAATGAGGACCCTTACTGAGCAGGTTCCCCAAGGACCAGGGTTTGCTGCAGCTGGCAGGTCTCTGCCCACATCCCCACCAATAACCCGGCTGGTGGTGCATGGTCAGGGGCATCTCAGGGGAGAAGAGCCCCTCCTCTGCGGGCTGTGCTCCCCAGGGGTCTGTCCCCGGGGAGAGGAAAGGGCTGCACAAGTCTGAGAGCTGTGGACAATCCTGCAGCATCAAGTATGTTTCCCCGTAACATCCCGGCAGCCGCAGTGCCTGGGGCCAGCCGAATTCCTGCAGGTCACAAAAACGCGAGCCTGGCAGGCTGAAGGTGCCGCTTGCCATGCCGGTCACATCTCTTCCTCCCACTGCTCTCAGAGCCAGGGGAAGCAGCTGCGTGTGAGCCGCAGCAGGGCTCGCTGCCATCGCCGTCCCATGCCATGGTGCTCCAGGTACGCAAGGTGCTCGCTCCGCACCTCGCCAAGCCTGGGTTTGCCAGGGCACAGCCGGGTCAGGAGCCAAGATTTGGCTCTTCTGTTGTATGACAGGGAGCACCAAGGCCAAACTCCCTCTCCTGAGCTGGATGGAGGCATGGAGCTGAGACCAGAGTGTGCCTGGGGAAAGCTGGTGCTCAGGCATGGAGACAAGGAGGCTACTGGGGAGGAGGGGGGAGAAGGCAGTCCCACAGTAACAGCCCATCACTGCTTCTCACCCACACTGGGATAAGAATTGAGGATCCAGAACACACAGCTCCTGCCCTGTGCTGGGGCTGCTGGCATATCCCAGTGCCCAGCTGGCTTCACCTACAGCCCCTGAGTCCCGCAGTGCAACCGAAGCTGACCAGAAACTCAGGAAGGGTCAGACCTGAGTGTAGAGCAGGAAGAACACTGAGGTGCTGAGGTGCTGGGCTGTATCAGTACAGCCTCACCCTGCTGCGAGCCTCTGCTGGAATAGTCCCCTGTGTATATTTTTCCTGGCATCTGCTCTCCAGCTCAAGATGCTGCAGACCCTGGGGAGCAGCTGGAGGCATGTGCCAGAGGAATATTTCCATCTACTCCCCACCCAGCACCAGACCACCCCAAACACCAGTCACCTCTCCACAGGTGCTGGGCAAAGCACCATCCCTAGTTTGCTGACACCCCTATATTACATTCACCCATGTTCCTGCCAATGGCAGGACAGCCCTTTGTATCGCACCGGGGCCACATGCTGGGGCTGCCTCCCTCCACTCAACCCCAGTTATCAAGCCTCTCATTAGTAAGGCTGGTGAAGGCAGTTTCATTCCCAGCGGATTAGAGAGGCAGACGAGGACACGCAGCAGCAATCTCACCTGGGCAAACTGGGGATTGTGGCCTGGGCAGACTGGGAGGAGCAGCTGCCACCAAGTGCACAGCGAGGGCACTAGGGCTGTGTTATGGTCAGAGAATTATTGTTTTTCTTAATGACTTACTTCACAGAAGAAGGAGCCCCGAGCAGGGAATGCTTGCCCAGCACTGGGAACTGCAAAGATTTGCATTTAATAATTTTTTTTGAGTTTTTGTTTCTCTGGGGCTCAGAGAGAGAATGAACCTGCTGCAGGCCCCGCTGCCACGCAGCAGCCAAGCTGTGGCAAGCCTCTGCGCCGAGACAAGGCAAGGGTTTTGTCTTGGGTGCAGATTGAAAGTGCTGCTTAATCAGCACTCTGTGAGACAATCCAAATTCCAGGAACTGGAAGGGGCTTGTGTCCCTGCCAGGCGTAATATCCTGCAGCCCAGACTGGCCCGGCTGCCAAAGCACACGGTATCTGCAGCGAGGACCTTGCTGGGAGCCAAGAAGCACATGCGTTGGGCAGGGCAAATTCTTATTTTAATGAGTGTTGGGAGGGGGAAAAAAGAGAGATAAATCACCAGGTTCACAGCACTCTCTTGGCAGAGATGCCCACTGATGCTTTTAAGACTGACACACATAGCAGCCTGCTCCAGGATAAGCCACAATGGGACGTGCAGGATTCCTCTGTCTTGTTTGTTTCTCCTGTCTGTTGGCTTCGGGCATGGCCCGTCACCCATTTGTCAGGGCGGCAGGCTGTGAGGTGAACCCAAAGAGGGCTGAGCAGGGCTTTGCCCTGTGCTGAGGGATGGGATCTGCTGAGCATCCCCAGGCATGGAGGAGGTCGGTGTGGCTTTCCGTAGCAGAAGCCTCCTCTGAACTGGGGTAAAACAAAACCAGGACAAGGCCCTGTTCAAACAAAGCTGTTTTCCCAGGTAGGGCACAAGCTCTTGTTCTAGTATAATGCCCCCCTCATGAGCTGGCAGAAAGGCTTGTTTCCAGCTCAGCTGAAAGCCATTAATTTCTCCCCATCCTGCCCCAAATGCCACCCAAAACAGCCCCAGCTACCCTGGAGCCCACCCTGGTGGGAAGTGAGGCTTTTGGTGGCTTTTTGCATTTTGAGGGCCCTGTAGAGGTCCAATGCATCCAGAGCTTGGTTCCTCTTCATGCATCATGAAAAGAGATCTTCCTTCTGACTTAGAGGTCAGAGGACTTGATCTCCGTGTGGTGTGATATGAGAAAACCCAGGCTGAACTCACATCTATTTATCTGTAATCTCCCTGGAGTAAAACACCCTGCTGAGCTGGAACCCAACTGAGATCCGTCCTGAAGACTGAGGATTTCAGTCAGCTAATTGGGACCAGCTCCTTGGAAATGTTGAATTCCTTTCTGAACCAAGCTGAACCATGGAGGAAGGGGATGCAGAAAAATAAAAACTCATGCTGAAGAGGTGACCTCCCAGGCTGTGGGAAGCAGGGGGTGAATTCCTGGCTGTCAGCAGAACTGCAGCCTTCTCTGCCAGAACATGAGGACACCACACTGGGATGGGTTTTTCCAAAGCATTTAGCCTTTCTTCATCAAAGATGAAGAAGTATCAAACCCCTTGTCCCTGATATCTCAGGTATCACAGGGATGAGGAGTGTTTCTTAAAGTAAATTTCACCATTTGAATGAGAAGTAGTGAAAACAGTGAATTTTTATCACCTGCACTTTGCCTGACATTCATTGCTGAAACCTGGGATGGAGCAGAAAGCCAAGATGCAATGCACATTCACCTCACTCCCCTGCACTGCACTCGCCAGGCCATCTCCACACCCAAGAACCTGCCTTCCCCGTGCCAGTGCAGCACAGTCACACCAGGAAGGAGGCAAAATCGAGCACAGGATCACCAGTAAATGACAGTCTCGCTAATCTGGCTTTCGGGTCTAGCAGATAGGTCCCTCACTCCTGTTGCATGTATTAAGAGGATGATGGACATGGTATAAGGCAAACTGTGTCTTGGTATAGCTTGCACCTACAGCTACATGTGCTGGGCATCTGGGCAGTGGGAGCACAGGAGACAGGATGAGGACAGGAGGCTTGTGTCTTCTCCAACAGCTGGCAGCTGTGCTGCAAACTGCCATGCTCTGGGCTTTACAGGAATCTCTGGAGCAAACCTGAAGCAAAGTAGCCCATGTGCATTGGCCAGAGCATTATTTATGAAGGTTCAGTTACTGATTTCTGCTGGATTTTTATCCTGACCCCAGCCCCATGTGAACCCTGACGATGGAGTCTGCCTCCTAACCCACTTGGGCACCGATCACAGCTCCTGGGCAGCGTTTGTGCTGTTCGTGGCCAGCTGGCAGCTGCCATGCTGCCGAAACCGTACACCACCAGCCTCTCCTGGGGTGAACACTTCACCTCTGCCGGGGCTGTGATCGCGGCAGGAGGGCAGGGGTGGAGGAGTGCCTGAGCCGGCTGTGGGGCACAGCTCACGCTGGGACACCACATGTGTGACCCCAAACGTGCAGCCACGGTGGCACAGATCACAGTGAGGGGATCAGCAGGACAGGTTGGAGAGGGACAAGTCTTTTCCAGCCTTTATCTCATTACTCAAGGCATCACTGCCTGCCTACAGCAGCAGGCAGACACAGTGCCAGCACAGGCTTTTACAGCCTATCCCAAACTCTGGGGTTCAGAGCATCTCCATTAATCAGTGTGAGATGCTTCACTAATCCCTCCTGCTCCTTCTGACTGCGAAAACATCAAACACCTCCCTGGTTCACAGGACTGTTTGCAATCCATGGTTGTTGCTGCAAAATCCATCCATGGGATTGTTCCCGTGCCAGCGCAGGCTGCTCCGTCAGCAGGGACAGGCAGTTGCATTCTCCACAGTGAAGCCTGTGGTCCTGGAGCCTTTCATGCATCTGTTTCAGGTGCAGTGTCCTCTCATAACCCACCAGTCCTGCTTGTGTATTTGCTAGGATATGAAAAAACTAAAAATAGAGATGAGAAAACCCATCTTTTCCCACTTTATATATAGCCAAGGTGCAGGGAGTCGGCAGTTGGGAGTGCGGGCAGGAGCCTGCACATGTGGGCCTGACCACCCAGGCTGGGCTCAGCGGGGCAGCACAGAGCTGCCTTGCCCAAAGCCTGGCTATGGACCCACTTAGCGACCTGCGATTTGCTCCTTTTACTGGTGCAACTGGCCAGGTCCTGGTAGCAGCCCGATCCCGGGAGTCTCTAGTGCTAAGCAGCAACCGTGGCTGAAACCAGGGCAGGACTGACGCCTTTGTGATGCAAAGCAAAACCCACTCGTTTTGGGGTATTAACTGAGGTGTCCATCAAGGTTAACTGGATCCCGTGCCACCTCTTTGGTCAATAGGTGAGTGTCAGCCCCCCAACCTCTCCCCTGTCCCCTGTGGCACCATCGGAGCTGTGGTCCCCACCAGCAGCCCATGGCTGCCTGCGAGGAAGCCATGAGGGCCGCTGCCTCTGGTCAGCACCAAGGGATAATTGGAGCCTTTGAAAGGCGAGACATTTTTCCACCAGTTCTAGAAATAAATGCCTCTGAAGTTGAGCGCTGCGGATGGTAGTTCCTTGCAGAGGCATTTTTATGGTAACTGTGCTAAGTTTAGAAATCCACTTAACAAACAGCACGGAAGCTCCTCTCAGCACAATTCAGAAGAGAGTTAATTTGCTATTTGCTAATGATTTATTTTTCAGCCTGGTGCTGTGGGTGTGTGATGGTCTCACTGCACTCTGCCAACGTGAGGAGAGCCTAACAGGTTGATGGAACGAGGGGCCCACCGCACCGTGCGTCAGTTGAGACTGAGATAGACCCAAACATCTGCTGGGACCTCCTCGCCAGCCTCACCCGGGCTGGGGACCAGGAGCCCCTGGCCCACAGCAGCGCTGTGCCACCACCTCACCCTCCCCATCTCCACTGCACACCCACAACTTGCTCGTGGGGGTGCAGCCCACACCCAGCTCTGCCTGCGCACACGGGCATGCACCAGAGTCCTGGAAACACAATGACAGTGGGGTTTTCCTACTGCGCTTATTGCCTGCTGTCTGCACGGCTGGCTCAGCAGTGGGAAACCCATCTGTCCCAACCAGGGGTCCCAGTGGGAGCTCACCACCCCACAGGGCAAAACCAACGTGCACAAAAGGCATCACCTGGGGTGAGCTGACATCCTTTCTTTCCTGGGCATCCGACACAGTGAGCACTACCCATGCAATGGTTGGGAAATGCCGCAGTTCTGGCAATGGGATGGACCAGCTGCTGGTCGGGGGCTATGGGATCACAGCCCCAGCAGCTCAGACCCAGTGAAGTGAAGTCAGGACACCCTGGCAGCCTTACCATGTAATCTTCTTGCTGGATGGGTGTGTACCACAGCTTGACTGCAGCCCCTGTGTATTCACTCCAGTCCTTTTTTTTCCAAGACCCAGATTAAGATAGATGCTGAGTACTTGGCACTGGTTCACAGGCAGGTTTGTTACAACTGCACAGGGAGCTCTTGTTCCTGTTGCTCCTCTTCTTGGGGGTGGCCCTGGTGCTCACGTGCCCCAGGCCCCTACTGTGGCACCAGCAAACAGCCCCCAACCACCCCCACTGGTGCACCATTCACTTTCTCCAGCCACAAAGTGGGGTTTTTTCCACAGAAAAATGTTTGTTTGTTTGGCCCAGATTAAAGCCAGTGGGGCTACGTTCCTCCCTGGCTCTGTGGGAAGAGTGGGATGTGTGCAGTGGTTTATCGCTCTGTGGAATGTTGGGATGCGGTATCCTGAAGGTGTTCCTTCTCCCCAGGGTCTGCCTGGGGCATGCTGAGCTGGGAGGGGAATGAGGGTCATGTTGGGGGTCATCACTCAAAGCCTGGCAGGTTTAAAAGCAGACCCTGGTGAGTGCAGTAAGGTGGTACAGGAGGAAAGACACAGAACATAGAACTCCCAGGGGCATCCGGAGGAGATGGGAAGGCTTTGGGCAGGAAAGACGTGTCCATACAATGTATTAACATCTCTTCACAAGGCTGAGCACCAGCAGCAGCTCAGCTCAGCTCAGCATTCCTACGGCTCCCCATGGAGGCCAGCAGTGCTGGAGTGGAGAAGTCACCTAAGGGGTGAGACAGGGGTGCAGTCCTGAGGCTTTTGGTCTCCCGAGTGACACTGTGAAAACCACTTTCCATACATATTTCTCCATCAGTACTATTGTACCAACCACATCAGCCAGAGGGCTTTGAGGTTTGCAGATGACCAGCACCACCTCAGAGCTCCAGGTGAGCAGGGCAGGACCATGCAGGGTTTCTGTGACATCCACCTGTTCCAGCAGTGAAGCTGGAACAAGCCTCAAATATTTTTACTCACACTTAAAATCTGTAACTGTACCAGCACAGCTCAAGGCTTCCTAGCTTCTGCCCAGAGAGTGAGAGCTGCTGGATGGACACTGTTTTCACTCCCTCCACTCTCCAGGAAGGATTTATTGTGAATCTTTGCCAAGAAATCTCCCCGTTCTCGTGGGACTTCCAACCGTTCCCATGTCCAGATGGCTGGATCCAAGCCAGAGATTTCCATCTGCCTAGACATGAAATTTCTCAGGTCCAGCCATAGAGGTTCAGATGTTTGCAAGGACCATTTACTCAAAGCTGGACAAAGGCTGGGAAAGCAGAAAACAAGGACCTTGGGGTGCTCTTCTCTGCCTTATCCCTTAACCTTTACTTAAGGAAGAGTGCATTCCCTGCAAACACAGCTCTGCAGCCCTTGCTCTGGCACACCAGACAGGGACTGCAGAGCCTGTGGACATACCATCACTGCTGCCTTGTGCCAGACTTACTGAGGCATCATCTGCTCCTTCCTTGTCTTGGACTCCATGCTTATCATGGCAAAACGTGCATGTTGGGGGCCTGCATGCATTTGACCATCCAAAAAGCAGCCTTCAGTTTCTGGATTGCTAACCTGAGGCTGAGCCAAGCGCATGTGTGAGGAAATCAAGAGCTCTGACTCCACAGTATTTGCTGGGTGCAATAAAGAAAGGAGATCTCTGGCTCAGCCTGTGCTGGATGCTGCAAGAAGGAGCTGCAGTCCTGAACCCACTCAGATGCCAGGTCTGCCACAAGTTCCACACCAACATGAGGAAGAACTTTTTCACAGTGAGGGTGAGGGAGCCCTGGGACAGGCTGCCCAGGGAGGTGGTGGAGTCTCCTTCTCTGGAGAGATTCAAGTCTCGTCTGGACGCTGATCTGTGCAATATGAGCTGGGGAGCTGCTTTGGCAGGGGGGTTGGACCCCATGAGCTCTTGAGGTCCCTTCCAACCCCTACGATTCTGTGATCCTGTGATTCTGTGAAGTGATAAAATCTGTTGTTCCAAAGAGGTAAAAGCCTGTGAGGAGTCGTGCAGCTGGAGGTCCCAGCCAGATGTCTTATCTCAGCAGCACAGCATCCCTGTGGAGCTGCACTGTGCCCACCTTGCCCACGTGCCACATGCTCAGGTCCCCAGCGACGGGGAGGAAACAGCATAGAGCTGGGCACACACCAGTGCCTGGAGCACACACCCCATGGGGACCTGGACCTGTGGCTGTTGACAAGGACCATGGGTGATAAGGCTCATGTCGCCACAGAGATGTGACTCGCTGCGCCGGCGAGCGCAGGACAATCCAGCCTTCATTTTGCCATGAGGTGTGCTGGTGCCAGCTCCCGCAGAGGCACCTGGCAGGGCAGAGGGAAGGAGGTGCTCGGTGAAGGAAAGGACAGAGCCCATCTGCCCCGCAGCCGGCGTCTCGCAGGACAGCAAACACTGAGCTCACCAAGACAGCTGTTGCCTTTGGCACGTCCCTCTCCCCGCTCCACTTCCCCAGCAGACGCGGAGCAGGGTTTCACCTCCCCGCTCCGTCTGCTGCCCATGTGTGGCTGCAAAGCCCAGCCTGCAGAGGCGGTTGAGCCCCCTGCACCCGGCTTTCCCTGCCTTGAAGCTGGGGGAGGTGAGAGCCATGCAGGAACCCCTCGTCCCCAGAGCCTGCCCCAGCATCTTCCCAGCACGTGTCCCAGAGCCGAGGGGGAAGCTGCCCGGGGGGGCTGCACGCAGTTCCCAGCTGGACCCTGTTACAGCCCCAGCGCTTCCTTTTGGGGTTGTCAACATCCAGCTGCGGGTTCCTGGCTGAGAGAATGGGAGGGTGGCATTGCCCCAGGGGACATGTCTGAGCAGGGGTTGCTGGGTCAGGTTTGGGCTGGAGGGTGAGGAATGAGTCTGGCCCCATCCTTCCCATCTGGCACTCAGCTGTTTCTGGTTTTTCCCTTCCTTTTTTTATTATTTAAGCTGGGTTTTTTTCATGTTGTGCTGATAAGAGAGAAGCAGCCTGGGGGTTCTGGTGGGTGGTTTAGTGGCTAGGGTTAGCTGCTGGGGTGTCCTCATTGCCCCCCTCCACCGGCTGCTGCAGCACAGACACCAGGGATGGAGGCACCCAGCAACTTTCTAAACTAAACATTCTGGACCCCTGTAAGTGGGTTGGGGGGATGTCAGAGACTGGAACTTGATAAATTCATGGAAATGCTATATGATGGCATGTCTTCTGGTATAGATGCCTCATGAGGTCCACCCACCATTAAACCTGAGATAGCAGGTGGGACATACAATGAGCACTCAGCCTTAGTGAACAGCTGATGTCCATCTGGGGTAACTGGGGCCAGTGAAGTGGTTATAAAGCTTCAGTTGCAGCAGGACTGGGAGTAGGGCTGTTCTGCTCCCTAGACAAGGAAGGGATTGTTGTCTCCGCTTGCTCTGGTGATGGAGAGATGTCTTCCCTGAGTTCATGGACCGTGCTAAGGGGAAAACTCCAGGTCTCCTTGCTGTGGTGTTTTGTGTCTAGCTGCCTCCTGAAGTGGTTCAGTAGATCAACAAGGCTCTGCTCTGTGCTTGCTGAAACCCCTCCAGTCATCTCGTGCAGCTGACCGTTGAGGTGCTGAGGGTTAATTGACCCTGACAAATATTTACCTGTTTCTCTGGGTTTACAGAAACCTCACTCCAGCTCCAGCTTTGAAGTGGAGTTCAAAGCTCCAGCAGTGCTGTCTTGGGGGGAGCGAGCTTTCACTGGAGTGCAGAAATGCTGCTCTGCAAGGAGGGAAACTGCATCCCCCATCCTCAGAGGGCACCCAGAGCAACACTGACATCTTCCATCATCTCACAGGGTCCCGTTGGTCTCCTCACACCAGGGTAAGATCTGCTTTGCCAATTGTTTGGAGATTACTTAAAATAAACAGCCCAAAGAAAGGCTTTTTTCCAGTGAAGTGTCAGAACATGCTTCTCATGTAATTTTTTTCCTAACCTCTGAATGGGGTCAACAGAGACTGTGCTGAGTTGCACATCTGTGCTTGGCTCATAATTAAAAAGAAATAGCTTGTTTGAAGTGTACAAACAAACACTTGTGAAAAGAATCCTGTTCCTTTAAGTGGAGCTGGTAAATGCTCTGATTTAGTTGTGGCACTAGGATTTGGCTTTAATTTTATTTTTCACCAAACTCAAGGCTAGGGGGAAAGCAGTGTTGTTTATTGTCACAACAGGTAGAGCCCAGGCAGCAGGAGCACAGCCTTCATCATCCACCTCCTCCTCAGGCTGTCAGTGCCCACTCTGCTCTGTGCACAACTGAGCACCCTCTGTACTTTCCTCCCACCATGGTAAGGAGCAGATGGGGCCCCTGTATTTTGGGAGATGCTCCGTTCCTGGCAGACTGGGATGTGCTTCCTCAATGAGAGCTGAGACCAGCCAATCTGTCCATCTCATGAGGAAAACTCACTTCTTTACCGCCCTGACCCCAGGGGTGGGTGACCTGGGTGTTGCTCAGCACGCATCACACCGACACATCCTCTCACCCCACTGTCTTTCTGCACATCTTGCCTTTCAGATGCCACTGATGGTTGATGATGGCACTGATAAACCCCACAGCCTTGGGTATCCCCGTTTCCTCCAAGGAAGGCAAAGATGTGGAGCAGCCCCATGGTAAAAGAGCACAGTGAGGAGAGCAGGAGGTGTTCAGCTTGTGGAACATGGCAAATAAATGGGTAAAAACTGAAGAGTTCATTTGCAGTATAACATGAATTTAATTTGAGCATCCAAATTAAGGCACTGGCCATCTTGGGCACATGGGCTGTCTAGCATATCCTTTGAACGGATTTTGTAATTATTTTTTTAATCTACAGAGTATTTTAATAGTCATTATGGTCAGGACACATCCAAGTTGCACTGGCAGCCAACTTTATGTAATTAACCGAGCCAGTAAAGCACAGGTTAAATGCTGTGTATGTATATTTTTTAGTTTTATATTTAATATTTGGAATTCTATATTTGACTGTGACAGCCACAGCTCATGCCATGTGGCTCTACCAGGTGTCCAGTCAAGAGACCAGAACTATTAACTGTGGCCCCTGCAGCTAATCAACCCAAACTCACTGCCAATCTCACACCTGAATATACCATTTGGATTTTTCCCTGCAATTACACGAGCTAAAAATGCATCAGTAAAGTTATACGCCCCAAAGCTCATACTTCTGAGTGTGAATGATCAAGGACAGACCATTTCTTTCCTGTATTCAATGAGTTCTAACAAACAGCAGCTGCTTTGTCTAAAAAAAGACCCAATAATTTCACCCAGTAGCTCATGGGCAAAGGGTTTTGGGGCGATTGCCACTGTGAGTTTTGCATGATGTTTGGTCTGTGATTGACAATCATTACAGGAAGGGGATAAATGGGATCAGCAGAGACCACTTGCAGTGTGTGGCAGACAGAAGGGTTGGCCTGTCTGGGCAGGAGTTACTTCCCAGTGCCTGTGCAGCTCAGGGAGCACTGCCCGCTCTGCCTGCTGGGAGGCACCCACGAGTAATTAAATTACCCGGGTGCTGGTGTGTGTGTGTGAGTATTTTCCCTGGCAAAGCCAGGCAGTGTGGGGTGTGTACTGTGCAAAAACTGGGGAGTGTTTCAGCACAGAGCTGCGTGCACAGCCACCACAGCTGTCCAAGGAAGTCAGGCACAGATACCCAATTAATCCAGATCACTTTATGCTTAATCACATGAGCTGTATATTCTTTTCATATGGAATCTCATCCCCATTTCATCTGCTAACGGGCTGTTCAGTTTGTACTGTAGGAAGAGTAACTATTTTACATCTTCTTGAACTTTAGCTGGTTGAAACCTCTTCAGGTTTCTGGGCTCCTCACCATAAGAAGGACATCGAGGTCCTCGAGTGACTCCAGAGAAGGGCAACCAGGCTGGGGTAGGGCCTGGAGGGCAAATCATATGAGGAGCAGCTGAGGGAGCTGGGGGTGTTCAGCCTGAAGAAGAGGAGGCTGAGGGGAGACCTTATCCCCACCTATACTGACCTGACAGGAGGGTGCAGAGAGGTGAGTGATGGTCTCTTCAGCCAGGTGACAGGTGATAGGACAAGGGGAAATGGCCTCAAGCTGTGCCAGGGCAGGGGCAGATCAGATATTAGGAAAAAATTTTTTACTGAAAGAGTTGTCGGGGCCTGGAACAGGCTGCCCAGGGAGGGGCTGAGTCACCTTCCCTGGATGTGTTTAAAAAAAGGATAGATCAGGTGCTCAGGGATATGGTTTAGCATAGGACAGGAACGGTTGGACTTGATGATCTTAAAGGTCTTTTCCAACCGTGTGCTTCTGTAATTCAGGCTGATTATTGTAGCCCTCTGCACAGTTATCTTGGACAGAAATTTAAGAAGGAGTGAAGAACCTCTCCTGTATCCTGCTCAGGGGATGGGGATACAGAGGTTAAGGGACTTGCCTATGGATAGAGAGGAAGTTTGTCAGAACCACGAATTAAACCCAGCTCCTCAGAGCCCCTGCTCATCACAAGAGCATTCTCTCCCATAAATGAAACCCCATCATTAGTCTGATCTGCTGCAGTCTGGCTGTGAGGAACAAGGAATGTAAATATTTTGCAGCAGTAGGTATTAATTTGTAGCATTAAAAAAGTTTGCACCACTGAAAACTGAATTGGTTCTTTATTATGCTTTGCCTGGTACCCCAAAATGTTTTGATCTTTGGATATAACCACCAAATATGCTGAAAATTCCCTGCAGCTCAGATCATACCCTTCCTATTCATTTGAGGAGAGTCAGAGGGGAAATGTGGGACCTGCAGAGGTTTTCAGGCTGCATCCAGTGATGATTCAGACCGTAAAAATTCCCTGGGGTTAATTTCCACATCTTTTTTCCAAAATTCTTGGGGTTTCAAGACTGAGAAAGACCTTTCCTGTTTGTTTGGGTAGCCACACAGGTGGTGAGTTACCATCATGTCTCTTCTGTCTCCCGCTTCAGCATCTCTGCTGCAAATAACGCAGCATCCACTTGTGGGAGCAAGGCTCAGTCCTGGTTCTGTGCAGACCAAGGACAAGACTGAGGTCGAAGGAAGAGCATCCCTCCCATTGGAGATGGGCAGCACAGATCTAGGCCAGTGTTGAGGGGAAGGCTGCTACACCTCTGCCCCAGGCTGCGCTTCAAAGGCATCACTGACACAAGGGAATAGAGCACAATATTTTCCTTTAATTATTATTTCTTTAAAGCTGGCAGTGAATAGAGAAGGCTGTGGAGCTGAAAGCGCTGAGGTTGATGAACAATGTCTCAGCACAGGGCCAAAACGATCTTAAACTCCAAGCTTAAGTTTCCATTAGGCAAAGAAAATACAGCACAAATTATGCTTATGTAGCACCTCTCATGCAAACATCCCAGGATGTTCCACGATCAAACTCAAACAGAATCAATCATGGAGATGTGAGCAGCGTTCACCAATGAAAACAGAGAGCAGGGGGAAGCTCGGCAAGAATGAGCACCTGGCTTCCAAAGGGAAGGGCTGGGGGGCTGGCGAGGGCACAGCGGGCCCTGGGTGGGCAGGCAGGTGCCAGGGGGGGGTGGGAGCTGCTGTGAGGCAGGAGGACAAGCTGGAAAGAGGTCTCCTGGGTCAAATAGGCCATTTCCAGTGGGGTAACGCAGCCTCAGGGGTGCTGCCGGGCAGCGTGCCTGGGGTGGCACCTGCTGGAGTTCGCGCTTGCTGTGGTGTGACTGGGCAGTGAGAACCCACCTTACCCCAACACGGGTCAGAAAGGAACCATTGATTGGGTTTTGTGAAGGAAATTGGGTACTTTGCTCTCCCCCTTCCTCCAGGCATTTTACCATGGTTGCAGCAGGGAGCAGTGGACCCAGAAATCTGACCAAAAAAAAAACCCCCAAGCCTGTCAAGAGGCTTTGCTTGGCACTTTGAGTGAGAATTTGGTTCAAACTTCTTGGTCCTGCTCCACAGCAAACCTCGGTCCTGCGGGGCTCTGACAAAGGCCTGAAGGATTAAATGCCCGTGGCTCACCCTGCCAATGGCTTTAAGGTGCAGCCAGGGATTCAGGAATGATCTTGCTGTCTTCTAAGTGTGTTTAGCAGGAAGAACTTGTGCACAGGGGTCTCATGACACAGCCTCTCGTGCAAGGCTGCGATGCTGCCATGGCATGTTGGCATACATTGCCATTTCCTCAGCATCACAGTGACAGCAGAGCAGTGCCGTGAGCTGAGGCAAACTGCCACTGTCTTACAAGAAGGCCTGAGTTTCTCCACAGTGAATTTTAAGCTGAGTGTACAGATGCCCTGGGCTCCTGGCAAGGGTTGCTGAGGTTGTCTTTCCTCTGTGTCCTGAGACTGGGGTGACTTCGTTTCCTGGTGAGGATCCTCGTTCCTGCAGAAGGCATCCTTGCTGTAATCTCACATCAGCAAGGCTGGCTTCATTGTGATCAAAGTGATTAACAGATGATTATCAGACTCACCAAAAGGAGGCAAATTAATTTTCTAAGCAACTTAATTATTTTAAATGATTAACAACTCCTTGGCACTCTTCTTGCTCCAATGGCTAGTGAAATACCTGATACAACATGAACTCTATGACCAGGAAAGATTTCCCCCAAACCTGCTGCAGCTCAGGAGGAAGGATCCTCTTCGTGTTGGATCTTACCTCAAACCTTTGCTCAGGCAGCTGGGATCTCCACATCCTCTCTTCAAACAAGGGTCCTAAGCTCTGGGTGACCGGGCACACAGGTTCAAGGTTTACCAAGCACTCTTCAGCTCTGAAACTGGTTCTATAGCCCTAATGGGAATCAATCCCTGTGTACGCTAGGGGCAACATGGGATTTCTCAGTGAAAGTGAAACAAGTTGTTGGTGGCCTTGGTTCTAATTAAACCAGAAGAAAGAAATTATTTCTTTATTTTAGATCAGTTAGCCTGGAAGATTTCAGCTTGAATCAGGCAGTGGTTTGGTGAGGTTAAGGAAAAAGATAACAAGGACAGCCACATCTGCTGTACCTGACAAATTAAAGCTGTTTAGTATGGTTTGTACCTGTTGCAGCTCAACTGGGTGTCTGTGAAAACTCTTTGGGCACCTTCTACAATCCCCGAAAACAACTCCCATTCTGCGCTTACAAGTAAAAGCCTTTTCTGTGGTTTTAAAAGACCTAAGTTCTGCTTCTGCTTCGATTCCTCACAAGAGGAGCTGCGATCCGCTCCTCAAACAGACTGTTGGCCTTGGCCGACGCACATGGCAGCAAATATGTGGCCCGAAAGTGGAGATTTACTCTAAATCTGCAGGACACCTGGACCCAGCTGAGCTTTGCTCGCTGCACTCACGAGAATCTGTGATTTACAGAGATAATCCTCAGACATTTCAAGCTGGGCTGACGATAGACACATTTCCAGCCCATGCCATCAACTCCATTCATCTGGAACAGGTGCCAAGCTTATGAAATCTTCCTGCGGCGCGGTAGACACCACAGCATGCTTCATTAGCAACCCGCCGAGCCGCTCGCCACCTCCGGCTCGCGGGCATTGCACACAGTCTGGAGATCAAGAGCCCCAAACCTGGGAAGCAAAGGAGGCGAGGTTTCAAAGGCAGAGGGGGATTTAGGCAGACAATGCCGGACGCTGTGAAACCTGCTCCCAGCCCCTCTTTATCCTCGCTCGTTTGAGTGAACGCAGCTGCCTGTCTTTTCTAATTCGGGGGTGCTAGGTGTGGACATGGGTGCTCTTATTAAAAACAACATATAATAAATTGCCAAACGCCATTTACCCTGGATAACCTCCTCAGCCTAAACTCCCTGTTATCTGCTGCAGCTGCTTTGATGTGGCCTTCCCTCTTCCAGGCCAGACGTGGCCAGAGATTTGATGACAACGCCCGCGAGCCGCGCTGGCACGCTTTCTCTCCCCCTCTCACGTTTTCCTTGCTGGGGCTGTTGGGGTGGGTAATGCCTTGCTGTTAGTGTCCCCAGTTCTCTGCTTTACTGATGCTGGGGGGTTGTGGGGTTTTTTTAAGAAGGGGGGGTGAAATGACAGTGGCAGCAGTTCGATGGGTGCAGCGTCTCAAATACTGCAGTGACGGTGCTCGGGCACCCATCAGCTGGAGGGTGAGAAGGGGCAGGAGCCTTCAGAGGCCCCAGAACTCTCTTAAGTTACTCTTACGTTCTCTTAAGAACTCTCTTCAGAGACACACCCCCCTCTCTTAAGTCCCCCCCGTTCTCCGGAGCGCTGGGGGCAGGCACTGTCCCGCTGGCCCGCGGAGGGGCTCTAGGAGCAGCGGGCGCTCAGCCCCTGAGCTGTGCCGGGGAGGGGGAGGTGGGATAGCGGGGAAACGCCTTCCCCAAAGGGCGGTCGGGGCCGGGAGCGGGCTGCCCGGGGAACTGGTGGGGTCAGCGCCTCTCACCCGGGGGCTTTGACAGACGGGCAGGCGCGGGGTAACGGGCGGGCTCGGGGTAACGGGCGG
>VZTU01013061.1:71642-105484 GCA_013400835.1 Zapornia atra
GGCTGAGGTCTCACCGGGAGCGGGGCCGGGCCCCGTGCGCTCTCCGGCGCGGCAGAGGAAACGGCTGTGGGCACCGGGAGGGCCCCGGCGGCCGGTGTGACCGGGCTGGCCCCCGCGCTGCGGGCTTGGGGAGCGGGTGCTTGGGGAGCTGCCTGTGCCGGGCCGGCGCCTCGAGTGCTGGGTCCAGTTCTGGGCTCCTCGCTACAAGGGCATCGAGGTCCTGGAGCGTGTCCAGAGAAGGGCAACCAGGCTGGGGAAGGGGCTGGAGGGCAAATCCTCTGAGGAGCAGCTGAGGGAGCTGGGAGTGTTCAGCCTGGAAAAGAGGAGGCTGAGGGGAGACCTTATCACCACCTCCCCTGCCCTGCCAGGAGGGTGCAGAGAGGTGGGTGATGGTCTCTTCAGCCAGGGGACAGGAGATGGGACAAGGGGCAATGGGCTCAAGCTGGGCCAGGGCAGGGTCAGCTCAGCTGGGAGGGAAAAGTTCTTCCCTGAAAGAGTTGTCGGGTCCTGGAACAGGCTGCCCAGGGAGAGGGTTGAGTCACCATCTGTGGGTGTGTTTTAAAAAGGGCAGATGAGGTACTTAGAGATACAGTTTGACGTAGGACAGGAAGAGTTGGACTTGATGATCTTAAAGGTCTTTTCCATCCTAGTGATTTTGTGTGTCTATGCACGGTTCCTGAGCCAGTCCTCAGCAGCGCAGGGTTTTGGGGCTCTGGAGGCTCTCCCCTGGGTTTATTCTTCTTCCCCCTTTAGCTCCCAGGCAATCCTTCAGGTTAGAGTAAACGGGTAGTTACTGAATGGCTCTGAAAGCAAGCTGAAGAAAACAACTCTCCCAGCGCCTTCTGTAACAGCAGAGTTACAGCAAGCACTTTGTGGTGCCTGGGTGGTAGTTTCGCTGGCTTCATCATCCTTGGGGGTGCTTGTGTGTCGTAGCTTTGTGTGGTCAGGTTCTGGTGGAGAAGGAGGGCATGGGGACAGTGAGGAGCTGTCACAGCCTGTGTGCTTTACCTGCCCCAGGCCAGAAAGCAAAGCAAAAATTGCGGGTGCCCCCTCCCTGTGACTCGAGGCAACTCCTACTTTAGTGGTTTGGATTTGCCTTTCAGCAGCATGAGGGAGAGGAGCTGCTTTACTGTGAGCGAAAAGGACTGGCAGGAGCCTTCAGAGGGAGAAATTGATGTTGCAGTAAAAGCGTCCTGCAGTTCAGCTCCCCCTCGTTGAACAGAGCAGGGCTGTGTGTACTGACAGCTCCTCAAGCAGTTCTTTCCACTGCAGATTATTTGCCTGCTGCTTTGCCCGCAGCAGTGATGTCAGCATCCTTCCTTGCTCTTAACTGTCTCCATAAAATGAATATTTAATTTTCAATTATTGTTCCATAGTAGCAGCCGTAGTTGCCCCACAGATGCCCCTTGTACTGTCAAATGAAGAGCACAGGAGGTACTCCTGAAAATCCTGGGCAAGGCCCTGACAGTTCCTCTTAGGCTATTGGTGAGGATTCAGAACTCTGTTCCTGCTTGGGTTTGTCTTGGATGCTGAGGTGGTGATTAGGTGATGACCATGTGTAGCTCAGCCACAGACCAGAAGCCCACCACCTCCGTTTTTCAAGGTGGGATGTGGGTAAAGAGGGGGCTGCACAGCTCCCCTCTCCCACCAGCCCGTAGGAAGCAAGCTGTGTTGGTAGGCCCTAAGGGAGAAAGAGGATCCTAGGCTGTGGTCTCCTTAACTCGCTAGTGAATTCATTTGTACCTGCTCCACTTTAAGATTTGCAAAGAGGACTGGTTATGCAATACTGTCTCTTCCTAATCAGGATATCAGCATGTCACCAGATGGTTTTCAACGTTTTATAGGCATCATAGCAAAACCTGTCAAGGCAGAGAGTGAATTTAAAGATGGAAGGATTTGTGTTTGCCAAAGGAAAGCTCTCAGCAGCTGGAGGGGTGGCAAAGGAGCAAGCACATCATGCTGCTTCATTTATTTCATACAGTGATAACGGAGTAAAAGTTTCATGGGTTGATTTTGGGGGGGAAAAGTCAGCCTTTCTCCTAACTGTCTTATTCAGTATTAGAGGATGATGTTGGGAAGCCCAGATAATTGAGATGGAGGAGGAGGGTCAGAGAAAGGGTTACTGTAGCTGGGGTGGCAAGCTAAAAATACCTTCTTTGCAGCTGCACTCAGAGTAGGGCAGAGTTGAGCGGGTTTGTAGGGCAAAAGGTATTGCAAAACTGAACTGCAAGTCTGAACAAGGGCTCTAGGTCTGAGAGAATTCTGTGTGGGAAACGGTTGAAGTACCTGGTTGAGGGAGGATTCAGGTGTTGGGCGCAAGAGAAGTAGTGGGGAGAGGGTTAAGATTTTAACTGTGCTTTGCTTTGAGGGGAGGGCATGAGTGTCTGATTTAGCTCTAAACACTGACCTTGAACACCTCCTCCATCAAGCACCACCGCTTAGCTCCGCTCCTGTGACGTTTCACAGGCCTGTTTCTCTTTCGGCTTTTCTCTGGCAGATACTTTGTCAAAGTGGCTTGGGCATGGACGTTCTGGCTGCTGCTGCCCTTCATCACAGTCACCACCTACCAGTTCGCCAAGAGCAAGTTCCTCTACGGCCCCACAAAGAGCATCCTGCTGGTGCTGCGGCGTCTCAGCGCTCTGCTGGTGGGCACTGCCGTCTGGTACCTCTGCACCGGGCTCTTCATCTATATCGAGAACCTCACCGGCACCTGCTCCACCTCGGGCAGACCCGGCGAGCCCCGCCGGCTCTATGCCACCAAGCAGGAGTGCCACCAGGACAGCGGGGTCTGGAACGGTTTTGATATCTCAGGGCACTGTTTTCTGCTCTCCTACTGTGCTCTGATGATTGTGGAGGAAGTGGCTGTGCTGGAAAGCTTGTCCATAGACCAGAACTCTAAGCTGCGTGGTGTGATCAACGGCCTGTTTGTTTCCTTGTGCGTTCTCACCATGGTCTGGGTGTTCATGTTTCTCTGCACGGCCGTGTACTTCCATGACTTCAGTCAAAAGCTGCTTGGTGTGCTGATAGGTCTGTCAGCTTGGTATGGGACATACAGATTTTGGTATTTGAAACCTTTTTCTCCTGGACTGCCTCTTCCAAATATACCTTTGAGTTCAAAGAAATATAGTTACAGCAGATAAAACCAGTTTTAAAATGATTGGGTTTTGCTTTCGGTACTGAAAGCTCACGGTAGTTGGATGTAGGAATGTTGACGTTATTTTCACTGTAAGGAACAAGGTGATGGGCAGGAGGAAAGCAAATCTGTACTAGCTGATGGCTGGCAGGTGGTAAGGAGCTTCTTCCTTGGGAGTCAAAAAAAAAAAGGTATCAGAAGAGCTCTGCTCTTGTTCAGGAACTGCTGACTGGCATTCTCAGCAAAGAAATTAGAAGTTGAATCTGTTTCTCTTACAAATAAACAGAGGAGCAGTTCCAAGGCTGACAGAGGCCTTTGTTCTTTAAGAACTTGACTGATCTCAGATTAATTCTCCCTCTTTTGGGTTTATGTGTGTCAAAGTACTGTGGGCCATCCAAACCTCCTGTTTCTGGTTTTTAATCCTCGTGTCTATTGCCTTATGGGAACACTAATAATGCTGCTGAGCTGCAAAAATACCCATACTCATTGAAGCAGTATTGAAGTTCTGTTTGAAACTAGAACGTCTTGTGTTACTAAGTGTTAAATACACTAACTTGACACAAACACCTCCTACCTGTCTGCACCTTCTGCAACAAAAAGAGTAAATCTGAGATGTAATGTCTTAGGCAGACTGTGACTTCGAGTTCTTGCCTGCCTTTGGAAAGGAAACTCTTAAAAATCAAGCCTTAACTTTCTCCTTAGGTGAAGTATCTGTAATAATATTTTGTTATTTTATTCTTGACCCAAAAAACCAACCCCCTTCCAGTTTTGCTAAAAAGTCTAATAGAAGAACTGGGGTTTAAATTGGTTTAGGGTTTTTTTTTAATCTTAGAGAAGTTGCATGCTTTGCAACAAGTAGTACTTTGTGGTGTGTTCCTTCTTAGAAGTACAATGAAACTTGTTATGAACAAGTCATCTTAACCTGCTCTTTCCCAAATAGTCTACTTGGTAATGAATGAAACACCATGTTTATCTTAAGAGCTGCAAAGCAGTGTGCTTGAAGCAATATTTATTCTTACTTATCCAGCAATATCAATAACCACCTTGATTTTGTTTGCACATAAAGCTGTGGCCGCTTTTGATGTGGCTGGAAACCTGCTACTGGATAAAACACTACTGCTGTGTCGTGAATAGCTATGAGGTGGGATAGGTTTACTCATCATACCAATCAGACATTTAGCATAGTTTTTCAAGATAAAAGCTTTTTACTGCTTCCTAAAGGCTTATTCGTGGTGCAGTGGCACAGAGATGTGTTTGGCGGTTGGAGTGATGAGAAAGACATCCCAAAAGGGTTGGGAGGCTGTAGGCAGCGTCCACTCATCCAAGAGTGGGCTTGATCTGAGTGTAGTATTGGACTCCAAGGTGGTTATTTTGCTGACTGTAGGGTCTGGTGCACTGCAATCTAATCTCAGAGTGTTTCTTTTGTCATCTCACCAGCTCTCTTTCAGCAAGAGAGCGGCAGCGGGTGCAGTAAATAGAGCACTGTTGTCTCCATGCTTGCGGTCTGCCTCGGAGGAGAGGTGAAGTCACCTGAACCTTCACTGAGTTCGGTGGCAGGTGGGAGTTGTGTGCCCATAGAAAGTACAGATCACCTCACAGAAAGAAGCTGTTTCAGGAGGTTATTGTGTTTTCTATCAAGCTCCTCCTTTCGTTATTTTTTTTGCAATAAATTGCCTTTTAAGCTGACTTTTTGGAGAACTTGCACTGATTAACTCATATTGGGTTTAACTAAATTTGTTTAAACTATGCATATTCATTTGCAGACATTCTTTTTATGTAATGTGAGCCTGTTCCCGATAGAGAAGCGAGACCGCAAGGCACTTTGACTATGAAAAAGGATTATATACCCAGAAGGTTCTGTGATTAATTTAATTAGATTTAAATTTCTGGTTTAAGTTATTTTTGTGTAACTTTGCCGTCTAGACAAGCCTTGGAACAGAAAATGCTGTTTATTTCAACCAGCTGACTTGCTGAAATTATCTGTGGTGCCACAAATGTTCTGTGCAGTCACTGTGTGGATGGTTCTGTCCACTTCTCACTGGTGTCATACAGCTTTTTTATCCTGGAAATGATGTGGGAGATGGTTATTTGCAAAGATTGTATTTATACAGTGAAAGCAGATTTTTATTTAAACACCTGAAAACTTTACCAGTGTTTGTGTCTGAGAGTGTTTCTGATGCCTGTAAAGATAGCTGCTGTTGCTTTTCATTTCCTTGAATGATCCAGCCTCATGGTGTTTTCATGACTACTAGATGCATGCTCATCCTGGCATTGATAATTCTCCAGGAGTTGAATAGCTTAATAAAACAGATTCTCAAAAGTATGGGGTGTAAAAAAATAACAAACCACCAACCCACAAAGGCAAATCAAGAAAAACCCAGTGCCTGACAAAAGCAAGCCTCCTGACGTGTGCCTGTTACATCAGGCAGCTGGCTTTGTAGACACAGACAGTTGCTTATTGTAGCCAAGCAAAGAGCCTAATCCATGGAAATCTGTGGGAGAGTTCTTGTGGGCTGTAATGCTGCTTAGGAGTTTGGAAATCCTGGCATACATGTCTCAGTACGCAGAGACCACGTGCCAGCTGCTGGCTTAGAGAGTTCCCTCCTGCTCAATGCCTTTTTTTTTTAAAATCTATTTTCTTGACACCGTCTCAGAATTGGTCTTTGCTTCCTTGTGCTTTCACTGGGAATCGAAGGTGGCAGCTTTTCTGCTCACACGCTGCCATCACCTTTGCCTGAGTTCCTTCCCTCCCCCAAATAGACCTCTATCATCACAATTAAAATGTGGCCTCTCTACAGCAGGTTTGTGCCCAAAGAGAAACAGTGCCCTGAGTAGCTGGATGTGTTGTCCTCAGCCAAAGGGACAAATCCTTTCTTTCAGCTGTCAACTCTTACTGTTAATACAAGGTGTTTTTTAAGTCAGTGCAACATTTTTAAGGATAATTGTTCACATCTTGTAGTGGATTCCAACAGACAGCACCTGTAATCACAAGAAACACTTGGCCTGTCTTTTGTTTTGTTTATGGAATTAACTCTAATGCAGAAACAGTATTCCCCTTCTTCCTGCAGAGCTGTTCTTCTGGGTCTGTAGAATCATTTAGGGAACTTTTGTCTCCAACATCTCACTGGCACATTACATATTTCAAGATGTTTGCTGATTTTTTCATTGCCTGGGTTGATATAGTTTGCCTGTACTTTCCCAGCAGCCGCCTTTGGCTGAGGCACTTCTTGCTCTGGGTGCCTGCAACATTTTCCTCTGCTGGGGCCAGAAGATGAATTGGATTGGGATTCATTTCACTCTTCACTTACCTGGGCCTCTCTCAGATGTTTGCACAATGGGAGGCAAGGTCAGGCAAACAGGAAAGTTCAGATCTTTCGTAAGATCCATCTGAACAGTTGAGACTTTAAAAAGAATCAAACTGGGGTTTGACTTGTCCTCTGAGTCTTGGTTGAAAGCAAACTTCTGAATACTTCACCAGTCCTAGATGGTATTCTTGGTTTGCTGGTTTATTTGTGTGTACTGGAGCTCGGGGGGTGGAGTGGCTGCATCAGGAGAACCCTGGTGTCCTGACCAAGCACAAAATACCTGGTTGTGCCCTGTGGTGCCTTTTAATGGAGAAAAACTGCTGTGATACATTAAATGTTTCAGAAAATGGTGGTCTAGTTATGAACACAGGTCTGTGGTCACTTCTCTTAAGCCTACGGTCACTTTTCTTAGTGAAATAGTATCTGTAGCTTAAAGTGGATCCCTACAGCTCCTCTGCTGTCAGCCTTTGCCAGCTCTTCCCCTTTGATCAGCCCGCGTTTATCTCTCTTCACTTGGAAACCTGCTTCCTGGGATTATTTCTTTTCATAGCTTCCTCTGGCTTGCTGGAGTGCAGATTAGTAATAAATGCTCTTTACCTCTGCTAGATGTGTGCTTTCTCTGGGTCTTGTCTCCCCCTTTTTGAAGTATTTTGCCAAAGCTTGAGATGAAAGTAATTAACGCTAGAAAAAAGGGCTCTGACGACTCCAAACTCATAATTAACCATTGTTAAAAGGAGCTGGTCTGTCACTGTAATGATGTTGACCTGGGAAAAAGCATGTGCTTGATTTATTGAAGCAGGACTATGCCTGGTGTGCTGGAACCCAGGAAGGAAAGAGAAGGCAAGGCAATGGGACCATTGGGTAGTCGGTGGAGTTGGCTTCAGCACTTGACTGTGATGAGTAGGTTCCCCTGGGTGTTTGGTAGGAAATCAGTGGTTCGTTTGAGTGTGAGAAGGGAACCTCAGTGCTTAAATGACGTGTACAGTGAGCATAGAGGTTACAAGCTGGGAAAGCAGAAATGGAAGTGGCCTGTTGGGATTGAGTGCAGTCCTTGGGATTTCAGGCAATTTCCCAGTAATAATTAGTCTGAAAGATCATTTGCTTTTAGACCACCCGCTGTCTGGCACACAACCCAGGCAATGCCATGTGCTGTGCAACCAGCTGTAGAGCTTTGGAGCTGTAACAAGTCACAGGGAATAAGATGTAGGTAAAGAGCTTTGCCAGCCTGTTGGAGAGTTGAGTATCAAGGGGAAGAAGAACTCAGAAACCCCCCTCAATTTCTTTCTCAATCCTGCTTTTCCAGACACCGTGCCCAGTGGTAGGAGACCTTCAGTTGTGTGTCTCTCATGGAGTGAGGCTGGGGAAAGGCAAGTGTGGAACAAAAGCAACTACAAGTGGTGAAGTGATGATTGCTTTTTGTTGTCTCTCATCCCTGATGTTTTTCCCATGTGCAGCCTGGGTTCATTTCACACTTTTAGGCTATGTGTTCCCTCAGTCCTGTGAGTCAGTGCATTTAATCTGTGGGAAACATGGTCGATGTCAGAGCAATAAATAGGAGTATCCTTGATGTAAATGTCAGCTCACTGCCTCTGTTGGGTGGGGGAGGGACACACACAACTGGGGAGAAGAGCCACGCGAGAGGCTACCCGCGCTGTGACACTGCCAGTGACAGGCTTGACAGCATGACTCAGTGCTGGGGAAAACTCAGCTAAATAGGTTGTGGCTTAAAATAGTTGTGACAGAGAAATCAGTGCACAATTAATTGAAGATGCAGAAGGAATTAAGCCCATGAAGCCTGTTAGCTTCGTCTCCTGACATGTGGCTGTTGCTCCCAAGCCCAGTAGGATCGGACTGGTTCAGAAGGGAACTTGGGGTCCCTCCTCTGCATTCTGCAAACAGTGGAAAGGAGCACAGATTAAATACGTGCTTGGTAGAGTCTCATTCCAGACCACAGCTGTGTCCAGCACTGTGCACCATTGCTCCAGCTTTGCCACAGCCTCACCTGACTGGTTTGGTTTTTAGAAGAACAGGAGTGCTAGAGGTTTGAGTTTTTGAAGAATTAAGTATTTTTTGTTGGTTGTCATGATTTGGGAGTCAGGAGAAAAATTATCCCAGGGTGTTTTTTTGTTTTATTTTGTTGCCTGGGGATTTTCTATTATTTTTTTTTTTTTTGCTTGCTTATGGCCAAGAATCCTCCCTATCTCTGCCCTGTAGTGGTTGGCTCTGAGGGCAAGGAATGGTAAGCAAAAATAGAAGTGCTCCAGGAGGCTTGCAGCAAAGTGACACGACCTTGTGATGCAAAGAGCATGTGTGAAACAGCGCTTAACTACACAGAGTGCTTCCTTCTGTGTCAAGAAGCGCCTGCAGCATTGTAAGGCAACCTCCAACCTGGTTACACTCTGTCCTGATCCCAAAGTAGCTTTATTTGAGTAACCCTCCTGGAGCTAAAAAGGATTTAGGTTGTGGGAGCAATGAATGAGGTGCCAGTAGGAGAGGACTGAGACAGGAGGCATTAAAAGTAGGGGGTCAGACGGGGTTATTTTTACAGAATAGCTTCAAAGTTGTCGTTGGTCTGTGCTGTGAGGAGCTTTCTAGCAAACTGAGTCCCTTTCATCATCTCTCAGAAGGTGGAAATGGGAGGTGCTGCGTCCACTGGTGCAGGTTGCAACCCCTGGGCCCCCGACAGCAGATACGTCTCTGGAAATCACAGAATCACAGACAGGTCTGGGTTGGAAGGGACCCCAAGGATCATAGAGCTCCAACCCCCCTGCCACAGGCAGGGCCACCAACCTCCAGGCCTGGAGCTACACAAGGTTGCCCAGGGCCCCATCCAACCTGGCCTTGAACACCCCCAGGGACGGGGCATCCACTACTTCTCCGGGCAGCCTGTTCCATGGTCGTGTAAGCCCTGGCTGGTAGAGCAGGGGAGTGAAATTGCCTCCAGGAGAGAGGAAAGGAGTAAGACAGGACGAAAAAAGCTGAGAGTAAATCATTGTGCAGAGAAAGACACGAGGGAAGAAAAAACCCTGCGAGCTCCAGAGGAGCGGGTGAGGCTGACCCTTTGCTCATCAACACTCTTCAGCATCAAAATCGCATGGAAACAGAAATAATCTGCTTTGGCAACCGCAGCTGCCGTCTGCAGGTAGAGCCGTGAGCTGCAGCAGGCGGGTTACTGCAGTCCGCAGCCTCTGCCTCCCTCCTCTGCAGCCGCAGTGATAGACATCTGTGTCCTGACAGAGCAGTTCTCATCGGGGTTACCTGCGGCGTGCGTGGCCTTCCTGTGGCGGTGAGGCGTTTCAAGCAGGCTGTTCAGTCCTTCAGAGGAGGCAGTGACGGTCAGTCTGTCATTGGGCACACCTGGAGCTCAGCGTGGGGGGACAAACAGGAGGTTTCTCTGCTGAGAATGAGCTTTGTCTGAGCATACACGTTCTGGTGTGCTTTCAGTACTGCTGGAAGCCTCAGATCCAGTATTAAAATGGCTCGGTGTGCAAGCTCCGACCCATCGCTGAGGCTGTGCCTTAGGGATACAGAGCGTGGATGTTGAGAGGCTTTCATTCCTGGTTATACCCGTGGGTTTGGATTTGTGGCTGGGTTCAGCCTGCAGACCATGGGCTGGGGACTGGATGCTGTCCCACCGAGGCAGACAGAGCTTTGTCTAGAGACTTGTGTGGTAAGAGCAGCCTCGCTGATGGTGGGGACAGATGTGACGTTGCTCTTACCTTCCGCTGTGCCACCGGCAGCTGCAGAGGTGGAGGTACAGCAGTTAGCTTTTAGGTTCTGCATGGTTTTGTGGTTCTTTGGTTATTTAGTTTTTAATCCCTTATTAGCATGTTTTGTCTTATCCCTGGCACTCTCAAAGTACTATTATTGTACCCTGTGGTATTTTCATCCCATATATCCCTCAGGAACCTCAGAGGTTTAGTTGCTATTGTTGCCTGTGCTGTGGATCCGGTCTGGCTGCTTGGCTTTGATCCTGATGACACAGAAAATGCTATGAAATACAAGTATTTTCACAAGCTTTAAGGCTTTCTATGTGCTGTTCTCAGGTGGGAAGTCCTTCCTTTACTTTCATAGCAAAAAGCAAGCTTCTTCTCCCCTTTTCCTCCTTAGCCAGGACCCTGAGATTGCAGCCAGATGGTAAGGATGAGAACAAGACTCAGCAATTAATATCCAAGAGGGCCACGAGATGGTCACTAGGTGTTGTTGGGCAGCCCTTGACCTTTATTTCTTTGGCAACCTGTGACAGACTCACTCCGTGGTGTGTTCCCTGTCCTCTGGCAAGGTTGGGGTTGAAACCCTTTATTCTGCACGGAGAGGTTTTCTCCATCCCTTGATGAGCAAAGGAGCAGCCCAATGGACATGCACGTTTTCAGGTTTCATCGTTGAGTCTGCAGGAGTAAAAGGATTTGAGATGCTGTAGTTCTATAGCTCTGGCCTTTGGACAGCAGGCTTGGCAGGGAGGAGGGAGCGACCACTCCTGGCGTGTGGGTACCCACAGCTTGCTCTGTGACAGGCGGTTCCATCTCAGCACGTAGCGCTGCTTTGGTAATGACAACTTCAGCAGTTCAGTGCAGATGCAAGCCCTGAGGTGCCTACAGGCACATTTTTCTCTCAACCCCAGAGGTTTTCAAGACTGTAGTTGCTTGGGTAAATACATACCTACAGGGAGAAGCCCAAGAAGTGCCCCGACTGGGGTCAGGTACAGAGAAGTGCTTGGTGCAAGGTACAGCACAAGCCATTCCCTCTGCCTGGTGCAGCCAAGTGCTTCAGTGGTGGCACTTTGACACAGAATTACTCGACACCAAATTGTCAGGTGTCCCAAGGTGGACATTTGCTCCAAATATTGTCTCTCACCTTCCAGCCCTACCCTTGGGGTGCTGCTGTCACCCCACACCTTGCTGAGAGCAAAGCATAAAGTTCTTAGAGAGAAAACCCACATTGTTTGCTGTCATTCTCATGTATCTGTGCACAGAAAGCACCTTGGGTAGCAAACAGCAGCCCAGTGCCCAGCTGCTGGCTGTGTAGGGCCACGGTGTGGCCTTTCAAATGGAACCAGAGCAGAAAAGGTCTGTTTAGGCTTGGAGGAGCTGGAGTGAAAGCCATGTTTTATGCTGACAGCCTGTAATCACCCGGGGCTGCTTACACTAACTCGCTCGTCGGGATCGATCAGGGTGGTGACATTTGTCTCCCGGTTGGTTTCAGCATGGTTTGAACGTCAATCCAGCCCCTGCCTGGCACAGTAATTGTCCTTTGTCACTCTCACAGATTGCCTTTCCCTGGAGCAAAGTCCTGCTGTTATTTCATTGCTGTGGCAGGGAACCAAGGCTGGTGGAAGGGAGCAGTGCTGTCTTTGCTGACTTTTGCTTTTTTATGTATCTTTTTATTGGTCCAAACCAAAGGCTTGTTAGTGAACAGCCCCAGCTGAGAGCCTCTACCAAACTCATTGCTACGGCATCTGCCGCCCCCAGCAGCCCCGAAAGAGACAGGGCTGACAGCTCCCACAGGATGGTCCAGACTGCCCTGTGCCTTGTTCCAGCTGCTGGCTCCTCCTGGCTTCCTTACCACTGTTGTATTTAAACCCTGTGCTCAAAAACTAAACAATCTTTTCCCCAGCGTTTAGAGTTCTGATTTGTTTATAAAAAAAGAAGAGAGAAGGGGAGCAAAGCAAGCAGCAGCCCTGTAAAGCAGCATCTTTCTGTCTCATCCTCAAGCTGAATTCCTGGAAACAGAGTGAGCATTTTCTCTCATTCTCTCTGGGTTTCCTGGCCTTGTACCCCCATTAATATTCCTTCCTACCCCTGAGCATTTCACCAGCTTTTGGAAGTGACCAGGGAATGTGTGTGTAGGACAACAGGCAAAGGTAACAAAGGTAAAAGGATGAACTCCTGGTAATGGTTCTGTGTCAGTGTGTCTTTATAAATTCTTTTGGGGAGGGTTCAGTATCAGCCAGCGGACCAGATGAGATATGGGTCATCGTGTATGTTCTGACATCCTTCGGAATCAGTAAATGGGGTGACCCCAGGGGCCCCTCTTGGCTCCCTCTTCAAAAAGAAGCAAAATGAGTATTTCTCCCCAAGTCATTGATACTGTACAGTAAATACATCACTGGGGGGGTGGGGGGGAGCGTGTCTGCAACGTCTCACTTGGCAGCCTCAGCCACCAGAGCCTGGTCTGCATGTGCACGTGATGGGTCTGAGGGTCTCACATGCCAGTTCTGAGGATGACCCTAATTGCTTGGGGGGTAATGTGGGTAACACAGCACCTCTGTGTCTACATGGGGCATTGTACCAGAAGTATGCCAGGCCAGCTACACAAATCTGAGAAGCACAGCACTTGTGCATTGTCTGAGCTCTGTGTGCTCATCCCTCATAGCTCCTGCTAAATACTCACGATTCCATGGCTGCCAGGTTGTGTCAAGAACCAAAGCTCCTGGGAAGTCCTGCTGCTCTCAGAAACACAAGGATAATTTGGGAGTCGGAGGCAAACGCAATTCGTGTTGCTTCAGCCACGCTTGGCACCCACTCCTGAGCCTAGAGGTGCAGGATGACTTGCTAGGGATCTCCGGAGTGCTTGGAAAACCAGCCAGAGGAGGTCCTAGCAGGCTGAGAGCTTACAGAAATGAGCTTTGGGAGAGGAATGCACATGGTTTCCATGCAAGTTTTATACCAAAGGAGCACACAAGAAAAAGCACAAACCACCTGCCCATCCCTCTGCCTGTGGGCATGCTTTCAAATGAGGCTAGAAGGACGTTGAACACGTTCAGAAATGTGAAGCTGTTACTCCTCCCATACGGTTTATTGAGGATCTCAGTTTCCAAAGCACGAGTAGCAGTGAGGCCCCTTATTCTTTCCCACATGCAAAAGGCACAAGAAAAGTCATCGATGTGATTCTGTGCAAAGTGTCTCTAAGAAAACACACAGCGAGGAAATGACCAGAAAGAGCCCCTGGTGGAAACAAAAGCCAAAGTGCCTTCAGGAAAGTGCTGCAGAGTTCTGAAAATGGTGGTACTTTTTCAGAGTCCAGACAGGCTCAGTCGGTGAGAGATGCTTTACAAATCCGTGAAAGAAAACTCAAGAGATGGAGCCAAAAAGGCTTAAAACAATCATCTCCTCCACGTGCCAAAATTCAGGATGGAAGTCAACATGATTTAGCTCAGGGGAAAAAAGTGCAGCAGTTAAAGACAGACATTAAATTCCTTAAAAAAAAGCCCACCGAACCCAGGCGTAGAAAGTGGGTACATTCTAAGAGCAGCTCAATAAAAAATATTCCTCTTAAGGAAAAGAATCTAAAAAAAATGGACACTTGAAGAATGCAAATCCACCTTGACTGTGACCAGCTACTGCACCCTGCTCCCAGGACAGCCTCCAAACACCACAACACAACACCTCCTAGAAGAAGAAAGTCCCCACTACCTGCATGTGTGAAATGTGGCCAGCGAACACAAATGAAGGGGACCGAGTCTCCCAGTCCCCTTAGTTAACTTGGGCATCAGGAAACTTCCCAGGGTTCCCATCTCTCCCACTGGAGCTGGGCGGGTGCCGGGGGCGGCAGCGCTTCGCGGTGGGTACGGCAGAGCCCGTGAAGCCCTGAGCCTCTCGCTGGAGTTGAACACTTAAACCTAAAAAAGGCATTTACAAGTTGACACATTGTTGTTGTTGTCTTATTTCCTTGCAGTATACGTTTCTACTTCTAGACTATGGAATGTTACATTAAACAATATAATTATTCATTACCTTGCTTCAAATTTCATTACAGTTACTGAGGCTTCATCATAATTTCACACAGCACAGAGACACCAAACTAAACACCAAGCAGCCAGCACTAGATGTATTTTTTCTTTAAGTACCAATAAGCAAAGTATCCCATTCCCCCCAGAGATCCCATCAGGAAGGAGGCTCCGAAGAAGGAGGGAGGTTTCCGCTTGACCAGCCTGAAGGCGTTGGGTACCACTGCTGAGAGGAGCGTGGTATGTATATCTCCCAAAACTTTCCTGAAGGCGAAGCGTTTTTGTATCCTGTCGAAGAAGGACTGTAGGTTGGGTCTGCTGCCATCTTCCCAGTATTTCTTAGAGAGTCCCAGAAACTTGAGGCGGTGCAGGGTAGCTCCTAACAACACATCGGCCAAAGTAAAGACGCAGCCGCAGAGCCAAAGTTCACACTTCTGCCCTGGAGAGAGAAGTGACAGGGTAGGGTAAGAGGAAACCCTTGGGTGGGCACCTAAGGGCTTGCTTAAAAGACCTAGGAAGACAGGAGCGCTTACAGTAGTCTGGGGGGTGGTTTTGCTCAGCTCTACGATACCCCAAGAGTTCAGACCCCATCTACCAGGCGTCATGATGTAGGGCATGTGGGGCCACGAAGGTGGGAATACAAGATGATCATTTATAGCTCACATGAAGATACAAACCACTGTCTACAAACCAGCTGTGCCTCTCTCCTAAGTCTAGAGCAGGAGGAGATGGCATCCTCCAGTACCTGGGAGGTGCCTGGAAAAGGGCCCTTGGCCTCGCTTGAGGGAAGGTGTGGTGCAGGGACCCCTTATGCTGTGTTAGAGCAGCAGCGTTTGTCCTTGGCTGTGCTGGCAGCTCTTTTGGGAGTGTCATGTTAACTTGTCCTATTTTAGGGGTGTAAGAAATCCTCAGGAATCAAAAACGTTTGCTGGCCTGGACTGGCTGTTCTCCCAGTGTGCTGCTGGGGAGGTGCTGCCTCTGCGTCCTTTCTTGCAGCAGGGACCCAGCTCTGGGACACCAAACCTGGCAGCACATCCATGCCAAGAGCCAGGTTTTTGGGTGAGGCAAAGCTCGGTGTGATTGCTGGGCACTGTCAGCCCCTGATAAGGGGTGATCCTGGAAGCAACCTCACCAGAGGGATGTCTAGGAACAAACCAAGCTGGGAGAAGCAGGATAGTGTTAAATGCTGTGCTGATGCCCTATCAAGGCTAAGGAGCAAGGCTGGGATGGAGCTGAGGCAGATGAAGGGCGGTGCAGATAAGGAAGAATAACAGAAGGGTCATAAAACTTGGCCCAACCCAGCCCGAGCTACTGGCTTTGCTCCAGACCCCTAATTTTGGGGCTCTTCCAGTGTCCTGTGGCTGCTGTACCTGGAAGGGAGAGAGCAGCACCTTCACTGCCCCACTGGTGCTGCCTGTGGGGCCAGGCCAGGGAAATTATAGGTAATTAGTAGCTCTCGTTTGTAGCAGCTTGGCAGCCAGCCTGATCCTGCCAGAGACACAGCCCAAGTGGACAGATTGCCTGTGCCTAATTAGTGAATAAATGTTTTCAGTGGCTAAGGAATTGTGGGGGTGTTGGAGTTGGGATCTCTTGAGTGTGTTGGGGAGCCTGAGGATGCTTGGCTTGGAGGTAAGGGAAGTGGGGCTGAAGTGTTTGCCTGGCTCCTGGCACTGCTGTGGGTGAAGGAGGATGGTGACTTTGGGAGGGAATGGTGACCTGACCTGCCCCTCCCAGCTCTGGGCTTGCACCCTCTGTGGGGGGCTTGCCTGGATGTGGGGTGCCCTGGGGCAAAGCCCTGGGCAAGGGCATCTTGTCCCCTTTGCATCCCCAGCAGCCCCTGCATGAATCAGCCTGTCCCAGCCACACAGGGTGCCTGTGCCAGGGGGTCACCCTGGGCTCCTGCAGCATGTCCCACCCTCTGCCTGCCTGCCCTGCCTGCATTGCTGGGGCTGTGTGGGAGGAGAGCTGCTGCACTGCGGCTCCTGGGAAGTTGCCAAAGGGCTGGTGCTTGTGCCCACTGCTGAGAGCCTGACCTGGCCCTGGGCACGGTGGGGATGTTCGAGGGCCCAGGGCAGGAGAGGCACAAGGAGTGCAGGCAGCAGAGCACCTGGGTGCTGGCAGCAGCACTCACCCCTCTGCCCCAGATGCCCTCCAAGGGCCCCTCATTAGGCTGAGTTCTGCTGAGCTATCCCAGCTCTCAGGTCAATTAATGAGGGTGTTGATTGGAGGCAATTAGGGCAGCGCAGGGTGTCACTGTGAATGCATCAGGGCTCTCAGCAGGTCCCTGACCCGGTGCCTTGCAGGGCCCGGCCCTGGCACCTCCGAGGGCCCTTCGGTGTGGCCTGGAGCATGACGCACGGCTCCCCATGGGCAAGGCTGCCCCGAGGGCAGGGACAGCTGTGGGGCCCCCCCTGATTAACCGTGTCTAGGCTCTGCTCCAGACCTGGCACCATGGTGCTGGCAGCTTACTGGCTGTCCCAGGGCTGGGGTTCTGTGCCTTGCCAGTGGCAGGGGCGGGAGGATGACAGCATCATCCTGGGGTGACAGCGGGACAAGCAGTGCCCAGCTGTGCCCCCACATCCCTGTCTGCCAGGGCACTGGGACGGCTCTTGGCAGGCATGGGGCAGCATGGATTTGATGTCAGGGATGGCTGATGTCGCTCTCTCTCCCACCTGCTGGTGTTTGACGCAGGTCCTGTGAAGGTTCCCTCCCACCCAGGGCCCCCCAAGTTCCCTGTGGCTTTCCCTGTCCTCGCTCTGCTGAGACGTGCCACAGCCCCATAGCTGGAGGGGGCTTTGCATTGGGACATGTCCCCAGGCCTGAGCTCCTCATGGTGGGGGAGCCCAAGGCCAGCCTGATCAGTCCTGAACCAGCCAAGGCATCTGTCACTGTCAGCCCCTTGCTGGCGTGGAGGGGACCTACCACCACCCTGTGATGACTTTGGAGCTTGCACAGAGCAGCCATGAGGACAGAGGTCCCACTGTCCCTGTGGCAAGGGGTGGGGGGGGGCTCCCTGGAGCAGGGGTGCTTTGCCAAAGGTTAGTAAGACCACAGCAACACCATTGGTGCACCCACAACCAAGAAAGCCCAGTGGCAGCCCTGGCCCCACTGGTGCTTACCCTGTGGGGGATGGTCATCAGGTACAAAGCCATCGGCTGTTCCTGGTGTTGCACCCCGGCCTCGTGTTGGAAAACACCCCTGAAAGGCAGACCTGCTCCTACCTTGGTACTCCAGCTTTCTCTTCTCCAGCTCAGCCTCAATCTGGTCTAGCACCATTGCCAGCTCACCAAGGATCTTCTTCAAGTAGTTCACATTGTCATGCTCCAGGATCTTGGCCTGGGTGGAGAGCGGGGTTAGGATAGGGGTTGGATGGACAGATGGACACGTATCCCTGCAACTATGCAGCAACACAAGGCAGCAGTTGCCCATGCCCCTCCCCTGCCCAGACACGTGTGTGGCTTTGGCCCACTCACCATGAGCTTCTTCTGCTTGGAGAGGTAGGGCTCTGATAGCTGTGGCTCCTCTTCATGATCTAGCTTCATCAGCTCTGTGCTGGCATTAGCTAAATGTCCTGGAAGGAGACAGACAGACAGAGGGACTGGGGGAGCTGTGTGTGATGGGTAGGGATGGCTTGGGGAGGGTGGCAAAGCACCTTGTCCCACATACAAGATGATGGTGTGGCACCAAGAAGAACATCCCAGAGAGCTAGAGTGGAACAAATTCATGGCTGTGCCACCACAGAGGCAGGTGACCGGGGCATTGCACACCCTTCCAAGTGTGGGTGGCTCCTTCAGCCCTCCCCTCTGCTCACAGCAGGGCAGGGAGTAGGGCAGATTCCCCTCCCTGACCTTGGTGAGTCCCAGCTCTGTGCGTTTCGGGTGGTTGGTGTTTGGCTCTTTATTTCCTCCGCTGGATTCATATTGGAGCTGCCAGCAGATCTCTGTCTGGCTGTTACTGTTTTGAGAACATTCCTGAGCTTCCCCACAACTCGGTTCCTGCAGCTCCATCCCCAGCAGGTTGATCCTTTGGGATGCCCAAGTCAGCTGCTCGTGTGTGGGCACACAGAGGGGATGTTTCCCTCCCGAATTAAGCTGTCCCACCCTGGCTCGGGGGTGCAGTTTGGTAGCGTGGAGCCCATTGTGAGCACAGGAGAGATGCACCCCCCCACCCTCCAAGGGCACAGGGAGGATGCGAAGGCCTTTGTGCAAGGGAGAGAAAGAGGCAGAGTAGATGGAAGACGAGAATACAAGTTGCAGAGTAACACCTTAAAGACGACGTAAATTACCTGATGCTGGGCTAATCTTTTTCTGGCAGGAACCATCTGTCTCTCCCTCCTTGTGCTCTCCAACAAGGGCTTGGCTCTGCTGATGCATGAGTGCAGGAGGTGCTGTGACTGGCTGTGGCTGCCACAAAATGGTGAAACTCCCTGTTTTCTAGCACGAGCCTTGAAGCTCATGCTCCCAGCCAGCTCTCCTGGGGCTGTAACTCAGAGGGAAGCCTGAATATCACCCTAGTTTCATTCCCTATTCCCTTTGGGAGACCCTTGCCCTCGGGTCACCTTCTCCTTGGGACACAACTACAAGGATTTACCTCTGCACCCTCTGCAACAGGGAAGCCCAACCATCGCCTGGGTGTAGGAGATGTGCTGGAGAGGAACTGGGGCATCCCACTCCCTGTGCAGAGCCCCTCCTTTTCAATGCCACCAGCAAGGAGGTTTGGATGGCGAGCTGTTTTTAAGAACCCTGGCAAAGCGCTGGGGCAGTGATGCAAAGCAGGTGGCTCTGGAGCCATCCCAGCGGCACCCTTTGGGGAGGGGATGGGTCTGGGGGTGGAGGTGACACTTGGTGCTGTTAGGAAAGCAGCTTGTGCAGGGTGCCAGCAGAGGTAGAGCAGCCTGCAAGATGCATCTCTAGAGCAGCCTATTTCTCTTTGTGCATGAGTGCATCCCATTTTGGAGGGACCAATGGTGACACACATGGCTGAAGAGACAGCGGTGAAGGAACGGTGTTTGCTACAGGTGCTGCTTGGGGTCAGAGCCTAAAGGAGAGGAGAGACGGGACATGCCAGTGCCCTCCCATCAAGGGCACTGTTTTGGTAAGGGACTCTCTCCAGGAGCGATCCTTGCCATTGAGTTATATTAAGCATCATCAATGTTTCATCAGCACTTGAAGGTCAGGTACTGTCTTACGCCGATTCATCTGCTGTTGGCAACTCAGCCCAGCTGTAGTCACCCACCTTTGCCCTTAGAACAATGGGAGGGAGAGGGAACAAATGGACGTGGCCCAGGAAGAGCTGGGTGAGAAGCATGCATGGCCCATGGGAGCCTGGAGACCCCCAGGCTTTGAAAGGCTCTACAGGGTGCATGCAGATCCCAGATTTGCTGTGCTCTGTTGTTTCCCAGCTCTGTCCCTGCCCACCTTGGTGGAAAGAGGAGACTGGACGGGCTGCAGAGCCTCGAGGAGCCTAAATGAAGTGCTGGGGGAGCTGAGCCGCTGGTGCTGGCCCTGGGCAGCCCCCCTGGAGAGGTGACTTACTGCGGATCTCAGTGGTGGCGTACTTTGGGATCATGGAGTCGGTGGTGAGCTCCGGGTGCAGGATGCAGCCGTGCGTGTAGGCATCCATGGGGAGCGAGTCCAGCAGCTCCCGGTACTGCAGCACCCGCGAGTGCAGCAGGCTGCCCGGCTCGGGGATCAGCTGGGTGACGTTTTCTGCAGGGGACACGGGAAAGGCGTTACTGGGACACTCTCCTTAGCCTGTGTGGGGCACCGTCGTGCAGCCCTGGCTCCAGCTACCCCTGAGCAGGGACTCAAAGCCATACTCCACGCTCTCAGCTCTGCTCCCTCCCTTGCAGCCTGTCCTGGCCAGGCAGCGCCCGCACCCAGAGATGGGAAACCTGCAGGACCCCAGGGATGTGTCTGCGTGTCATTACACAGCCTCTGTGTCCCCCTGAGCTCAGCATAGCAAACTTGCAACCCCTGAATCTGTACAACGTGGTTTCACGCCTCTCCAGAGGGGAACAAAATCTTCCCATTCAGCAGAAAAGAGCTAAAGCACAGGGATGTGAGCTTGGGAACTCCTGGGTTATGCACTCCTCACACCAGTGGCAACCCAATTCTCTGGGGCTTCATTGAAAACCACGCTCAAAATGGATAATCACGGAGCTGATGACCAAAGAGCCCAGCGTCTTCAGTCTGTGCTCAGCTGGTGGCTCATCCACAGGAGCATCTCCCGGCCCAGCCAGCTCTGCTTCTGCTCGCCTTGTTGGCTTTTATGCATCTTTTGTGGATGGCAGTTTGTATCCTGATCTTTTTATTACACTTTCAGCTCAAAATACCCAGCAGATGATACCACAAGGAGGAAAACGTTGCTCTTGGCTCCCCCAAGGATATCAGGTCCTTTTTTTTTTATGGGATCATAAATGTTTATGGCATTCTCAGGTGGCGGTTAATAGCGAGTAAATTTACCACCAGGACTCAGTAAAGCTGGTTGCCTGTGTGCCATCCGCAGTGCAGGGCTCACTGCACACCAGCATCTCCGGCCGTGTAAGGCACCTCAGCACGTGGACCTTTGGCTGACATGACCAACACGGCTCCTTGATTAGGAGCCCGAAGTGACAGTCCTGCCCAGTCCCGTGGCCGGTGGCAGGAGGAAGGCTGCGGGCACTGGCGATGCCCTGGGCTGGGCAGCGTCGCGCCAGCCAGCACCTGCAGCTGGGCAGCAGCCAGGGAAATTTTGGCAGCTCCTGTATTGCAAATACTGTAGCAGCTCTAATTTGAGGCTGTGTCTGCTGGTAGGCCCTGTAAAGTTGTTCTGACAGACAAGGATCACTCTGTGTCCTGAGCAAGGGGAGGTTTTGGTGCGTCCTGCCTGCCCACAGGCTGCTCACTGCCTGCGCTGCCTGGAGTCCGGCTCTGTGAGCAGGGATTTTCCACCCAAGAAAAGCAACTGGCTGAACAAACAATAACCACTGACCTATACACTGAGTGATTCTTCCCGATGGGCTGGTGCCAAGGCTGGGAGCCAGCACATCCACAGGGTGACTACACCATCCGGCAGCGACACGGAGCACCCACACAGAAATAGTGGCGTGCTGGCCACTGCTCCATGCCCTTCAGCATGTCCCAGGGAGGTGTTTCAGTGGGACAGCGCTTGCTCTGCCTTTGCATGTCACAGCAGACCTGCCCTTTCAGGCTGCTGTTGCAGAGGTGGGATGGGGGATGTTCAGAAGGACAGGCTGGGGGCTGCAGGCCTTGGCAGGGTCCCCTTGCCCAGGCTCCAAGATGCCTTGCCACCAGCTGACCCATCAGTGGTTTCTCAGGGCTGCTGGGCTGTGCCCCACTGAGAGGCACCCTCAAAGGCAGCTTATCGCCACTGCTCACTGCTTTGTTGGTGACAGCAAGCCGTTGCTCATCGCATCACCCTCTGTGGACAGCCACCCCTCAGTATGTGTGTAAGCATGCTGCCAGCCCAGGGGAAAGCACAACTCAGTGAAAACTCCTTCTTGTAAAGACATTTTCAAGCCCTGCATGTTTTGAGGAGGTGGGTGATTCCCCCTTGGATCAATGCTGCGGCAGCCTGGTGACACCTGCGGCAGCCTGCATTGGTGGGCGATGGCTCAGGGCAGAGCGAACAGCAGGGAGTGATGCTCCATGCCCTCTTCCCAGCAGCTTCCTAGGGAGCAATGCTCCATGCCCTCTTCCCAGCAACTTCCCAGGGAGCGATGCTCCATTCCCTCTTCCCAGCAGCTTCCAAGGAGTGATGCTCTGCCCCCTCTTCCCGGCAGCTTCCCAAGGAGTGATGCTCTGCCCCTCTTCCCAGCAGCTTCCCAGGGAGTGATGCTCTGCCCCCTCTTCCCAGCAGCTTCCCCACTCCGTTTCTCAGCAGAAAGGTACAGAAACTGCACCTGGCTGGGAAATCTCAATGGCAGGAGCTTCCCAGCACACGGCAGCGCTGTGTCCCTCTCCCGCTGGGGACAGCCTGTTGTCACATATGTCGGACCACCTGCCCTTCGCAGAGACCGGGCGAAGCGGTGTGGGGACTGCAACCCCATGGATCAACGATCCCCACTGTCCCTTGGCCCTGGGGCTGCCACTGGGCAGGGAATTGGCTCCCATTTCCCAGGAGCTGCTGCCAGCATGGGCTCCTCCTGGCTGCCCTGTCCCTGCTGCCCCACCAGTGAGCGAGCATCATGCCTCTGTCGAGCAGCACCGCCGCAGCGGGGCCGGGAGAGGACAGCAGCTGAGCTGGCAAGATGCCCTTGCTTCAGGAGTTATTTTGAGATGTTTTTGATGTCTCTGTTGCAAGGGGAATGGATGCTGGGGCGAGCATCGTGACGGCAAAGCCCGAGTTCCCTGCTCAGCTTTGAAGCCTCCCTGGCAGAGCGGCCCGGCCTGCCAGCCCGCAGGTTTGGGGAAAAGAGGGCGAAGGGAGGTGAGATGCTGGGCAGAGGCTGCTTGCTGCAGCAGCCCTGCAAAGAGCCGCCTTCGAGCGCTGCCTCAGCATCCCTGTGCGCTGGGCTCACCCGGCCGCTGACTGCAGCCCTGCTCTAGGGGGAATACGAGCTTCCCTCTCCCAGCTGTCCTTTCCTTTGGGTTTGTGTCACATCATCCTCCCATGGTTCCCAGCACCACTGGCTTTGGTTGACTTTATGGAGGCAGTTTTCTCTGAGGCACAGTGGCACTGGGGATGACAAGATCCCTTGCCTACGGCCCGGGGCTCATCGAGAAAGGGGAGAGGGGCAGCAGCACCCCACTCAAACCCTCCTTCTCCCCGCAGGACCACTTACTGGGCATCACTGGGAGGTTATACTGTTACCCTAAGCTAAAGTACAACTGTGGCCAAAACCCAGAAGCATTCCCACAGGCCATACCCCAGCCATGGCTCTGGTGAAGTGCCATCATGGACCATGGGGACAGGGGGAAATGGTCTGGTTTGGGAACATGGCCTCCAAGGCAGAAAAAGGGGGCACTCTGCTATGACTCCCCACAGCCCCCCAGCAGTACTGTCAAGGGACATTTGGGAATTTCTGCTGGAAATCCTTCATTTTCATGGAAAAATGTAAAAGTTTGGGGAGGGCTTTTAGTTTGCTGCTCTTCTAGGGTAAATCTGAAGCTTTAAAGGGAAAAGTGGGTGCATTTGGCAAACAGCACTTGCATTAGTCCGGAGTTTCCCCTGAGGCACAGCCCACCCACTCCCTTACCTCCTGTGAAGTTCTTCTCCATGTAGTCGATGATCTGGTTGTAATCACTGATGATGTTGTCCCTGTGGATGATGACGGGCACCTCCTCCCCCAGGTTGAGGCGCATGAACCAGGGCTCCTTGTGCTCCATCAGCGGCATGCTGACATCCCGCTCCTCGCAGGGCAGCCCCTTCTCCGCGATGACCAACCGCACCTGGGGCAAGAGGCCGGGGAGAAAGGGCTCAGCCCCCCGCACCGAGCCGTCCCCGACAGCCCTCAGAGCACCCTGTGAGCTCCACCACCACCCCATCGCAGCTCCCTGGGCCTCCCCTATCGCTTACACCCAGCGATGTGCCAGGACACAGCTTGTCCTGCGAGAAGCTAAGCAGCTGTTAGCATGGGGCAGCTGCAAAGTCCAGGCAGCCAAGTGAGGATCCCCCTTCCCAGCAAATGGGGGAGACCCGAACCCATCCTAACTTTGCAGGATCTTCCTCCCTCTGGTCACTGGTGCAGGCAGGGGCTGGGGGGTGAGAGCCCCCCCTCTGCAGCACGTAGCATGGGGAGGCAGCAGCTCCTCAGCTGGGGAGGATGAGCGATGCTGCTGGGGGCGGGGTGGGGGCAGCATCACTCAGCATTTAACCCAGGAGGAAGAGGAGGGAGTAGAGGTTGTAGTAAGTGTGTTTTGTGTTCAGGGAGTGTTGCTGCTTGGCTGGGGGAAGCCCGGATGCTAACTCAGGTATGTCCTGTGCTTGAGTAGGGACACTGGCTTTATAAGGTGTGCTTTGGTTGTGGGGAGGCTCTGTCTTATGAGGGCTTTCAGGCAGCCCCTGTGCGTCATCCTTCCTGCTCTGTACTGCTGCTGGCCTGGGGTGTTGCTTGTTGCTGTGCTCCTCCAGCTCCAGGCTGGTGAGTGGCATTGCTGGAGTGGCACCCACCCATCTCATGGGTGGAAAAGCTGGGTCCTGGGGTATGGAGGGGCAGGAGGGGGTGGGAGTGGGGCTGGATGTGGGGCACCATCCTTGCTGCCGGTGGCCACCCCTTGAGGCTGGTCCTGATGCTCTGCTCTATGCTTGAGACAGTGGTGAATGTAAGCTCAGGGATGGCATTTTAGGCTCCTGGGTTATAAAAGCCTGAATGCTGTTGTAAGCTAAGTATCTCAAACAGGCCACAGAAGCCCCTTGGGGGATGTGATACAGCCATGTTTCACAGAACTGCTGAATGAGGGACAAGTGCTTGCTTTCCTCCAACTAGCAGCAGCTAAAAATACAACTTAACAAATATAAGCTTTTCTATGAGTACTTCAGAGTTCCTAGGGAATTAGGCATTAATTATTTACAGGGCTGGCAAATTAATTTTCCCTTTTAAAGCCAAACAAGGAAAAGCTGGGTCCCTCAGCTGTAACTTGCTCTTGGCCTTTTCCTCCTGGCTGATGGATAAACCCTGGCAGGACTACCCAGGGCAGCTGTCTCCAAACTCCCTGCTTTGTTACCAAGAGCTGAGGCCAAAGGCACCTATGAGGTAGGAGGACATCAGCTCCTGGGGTACCCCTAGTGCCTGTGGATGAGGGGAGCCCCTGGCAGCACCATGAGGAGGGGTCCCAGCCAGGGGTGGTGAAATGTTCCTGGACCCCCCCAGCCAGTCTGTGTGGTGCTGACACGGCTGCAATGAAGCATCTTGTATAAAAACCCAGCGCTGGCTGTAAAACTCTGCAAATCCCCTTGCAGGGGTGGCCAGATCTTGGAGAGGGGAGGGAGGCTCAGTGTCCTTCCCACAGCCTCACCCCACCAGCACCCCAGAGGCTGTGCCCAAAAAGCTTTGCTCGCAGCCAGCTCCCAGTAAACCCTCTGCAGAGGGTTCCAGTTCAGCCCCCGCCGCTTCCCGCCCCACCACGTCCATCACACCAGCTTGTGCTCGCCTGCCTTCCAGCGAGTGCTCTTCCCTTGCCCGTGACCTCAAAAGCAAGGCTTGCAGCAGAGCCAGCGGGTGCTGGGGCTCTCAGTGTGCCCTGCCCCATCCCTAGACCTTCAGAGGCCGGGTGGGCTGGAGGAAGCCCCCACCCCATACAAGAAGCCCCTTCACCACGGCCTTGTGCTGCTGGTGGCCCGGCCCAGCGAGTGAGACAAACAATAGCAGTAGGCCGAGCGCGAGGTGGGGGAGCTGGGCTGAGCACCCCTCACTGGTGTGGGGTGGAAGCCTGTTAGTCTCCCATGTGGGGCAACCCTGCTGGGACGGGCGTCCTCCCCTCTCTTTGTGCCCATGAGTAGAAACGTGTGGCTCTGCCCTTGGCCTCCTTCCCTGCGGCGCTGGAGGGGGCCCTTGCACCGGGGGAACTTTTGTGTTCCCCCCACCCCTCTGAAAAGCTGCTTCCCCGTGTAATGGCATGGGAGTGACAGGGGGCTGGGGCCTGGGGAAGGCTGGGTTTGCTACACAGCTGCTGCACTGCATGGGGAGCGTTTACTATTGCCCGGGAAATGGGATTTCTGGCTGTTCAGCCCCACGAGCCTGGCACGGAGCTGAGGCACCCCGGGAATAGGATTTCCAGGGTGCTGCTGCAATGTCACGGGCAAAACATTGCTGCGCTCGGGGGGGCTGCTGGGGGGCTGCCTCCCGCTCTCCTGGTGGCAGGGTGGTCCCAGGGCCTGGCTCAGCCTTTGTCTGCACTGCTGGCCATGCCGGAGTGGGGCTGTGAGCGAGCACAAAGCCGAGGCGGGTCCCGATGCAAGCCGTGATCCCAGGGCAAAACCAGGATTTGGGTCCCCCCTCGCCCCCCCAACACACACATCTCCATCCCCTCCCCAGGCAGATGCTGTTAAAATGCAGAACCGCGGTATGAAACTGCTGCCCAGGCACATGCTGCTGTCCTCGCCAGCCCTGGGGATAAACCCCTTGCTCCCCTGGAGAGTGCGTCCGTCCTCCCCAGGCCAGGGGATGCCCTGGGGACCGGAGGTGATTCTTCCCCGGGGGCCCGGCTGAGCTGTTATTATTCGTTACCTTTTGTGAGCTGAAGGACTGAGTCCAGTGGTACAAAACCAGTCTGTCCTGGGATTTAAGAGCGGGGTCTGTCGGGTCCTGGTTTTCCTCCCCCTCCGTGGATTTCCCTGCGTCGTTCTCCAGCGCCGAGATGGGCCACCAGCTGCAGTTGGTGGGAGTAACATTATTGGGAGTCGCCATGACAGCCTGTGAGTGAGCGGGGAGAGGGATGAGGGAGCGAGCAGCGCTAGCCCAGCATCACATGGGCTCCTGCCAGCAGCATCACTCCCGGAGCAGCTCCATCTCCCCGGCTGGGGTGGGCAGCGCAGGGCGGTGGGCGCAGGGGGCTCAGTCACCCTCAGATGATGACAGCGAGGTGGGTGAAATCGCAGCCCGACCCCGCTCGTGGCGGGGCTCCCACGGAAATGGGCAGGCATCCCTTCCGTAGGCAAGTGGGCAGCAGAGGCTCCTGCTGCCTGCCTTGCCTTGCCTGCCTGCCAGCTCGGCAATCCGGGGCAGCTCCAACCCCTGCGGCTCCTGAGGAATATTTTGCAGCAGCGATTAAGATTTTGTGACTGGTTTAGATAAGGCAGATGCGTCCTAAACTGCTACGTTGATGGATACTGGCTTTCAAACACCTAGCAGGTGTCTCGTCTGCCTTGCAACCTGCACTGAAAGCAGCAGTAATGGCTCTTCAAAGGTATTCAGTGATTTACTTGGTCGTTGTGGGTTTTTTTGGAGAGTGCAGGTTAATTACTGCCTAATAGGTGTGATGTTGCCTGTGCCAGGATAGAGCCCAGGAGCCCCTGCTGTGTACTGGAGCCCTAGGGTGCCTGGCCATACCAGATAAGCCGTCCTGCACCAGCACAGGCGCAGTTGAGGGGCATTTCCAGATTAGGATGGTGTGGCACAATCACAAACCAGCCAGGTTTCTGCTGCTTGGAGAGCACTGGGGCTTCTGGAGCTGCTGCTTGCCGGGCACTATAAGCTGGGGTGTGCAGGCAGCTGACACCTTTCTGGGCATGGCAACCTGGATATCTGGGCCTGTTTTAAAGCCAAGTGTCATGTCATGCTCCATCTCTAGCAATCTGGCAGCCTGGAGATAACCTCCCACACGTGGGACTAGATGCCAGTGCCGGGGGATGGTGTGTAAAACCAGCCCGATCATGGGCGTTGCAGGAGCAGGCTTTGGAGAGGATGGAGGAGGGGGGGTCTGTAGGCACAGGGGGGCAGCTCGCATCTCGGGGCTGCAAATGGGCTCTGTGTGTGAATGCCAAGTCTCCATGTGTTACTTCCACCTCTGCCCATATGGGAGTTGGTGAGGTTACCCCAGGCATGGAGTGAAATGGGAAGGTTTGGGAGAGCTGGTTTAAGTGGGGAAACTGAGGCATGCTTTCCTAAAGAGTACTGGGAGGGAGTGGGGCCAAACCCAGCCCCGTGAGCAGAGTGAAAGGAGCAATCTTCTGCATACTGGGAGGTGAAAATGAATCTATTGGTGCTGTGATGCTCCTGGGGGTGTGCGGGAGCGTGATGGCAGAGGGGTGAGGCTGGGAAGTGCTATGCCCTGCCCTGCTTCCTCCCTGCCTTCTCCCTGTAGGCAGCAGCTCCCAAAACAGCTGCCTGCCAGCCCAGGACTTCCCAAGCTGGTCTTGGGGATGCCCATGGGGAAAGGGTCTTCTTGCTTGGTCTCTGCTTTGGGGAGGCAAAGTCAGGGCAGTGGCCCCCGCTGCCGCAAGCTTGGAGCCAACTGGGCTGTGAAGGAAGGACTGGTGCCGCCCTGCCCTCTGCTCTGCAGCCTCCCCTCCTAGCCGCTCTGCGCAGGAGACCCCTCGCCACCCAGGAAGCATCTTCTGGGGCTCCCTTCACCTTCGGGTTTAGGAAAGGAGCAGTTGGCCAAGCAGCAGCGGTTCTCCTGCGATCGGTGTCCAGAAAGCCCCATCTAGTGGCATGTTCTGCGATGAATCCCTGATGCGGTCCTGGGAATAACAAATAACAGGTCGTTGCCCTGCAGTACGTGGTGCCTTTGGAGCCACTTCTTTATTTAGCTGGGTCTCGGCTTGCTGAAGTGACCGAGGCTTGTGCGGCAGGACTGGTGCCAGCTGCCTTTAGGGCTGCCCTGACCTCTTGCCCTCAGGCTCCCTGCCCACCAAAGGGGTGGATGCTGGGCTGCCCCAGGTTAGGGGGATGTGGCTGGGTGGTGAGGTGTGCTGGCAGCAGCAGAGCCCTGGAGAAGGTGCCATCGGGGTGGATTGTGGGTGCTGGCTGTTTGGAGGTACACAGCCCGGGGTGTCTCGTCTCACAGACATCACAGAGGAGAGCAGGCAGCTGAGCTTGGTCATGGGCTTTGCAGGTACAGAACCACCTTCCCTTTTCAAGGAGGAGTGGGTGGAAATCGGGCTGTAAAATCAACTCCACTGATTGTATTTTTTCTAATTATATCTTTTTCTCCTCCCCCTGGCAGCTTGACTCAGTGTCTGCCCATGTAAAGCTCAGCTGGGCTCGATTTGCCTTCTGTAAGGTGAGAGTTAAATGTCATTGATCTGGGGTGCCCTTCTGCATCCTGCTTTGGTTGAACTAGTCCTGAAACCAGACAGGCAAGGAACTTGTGAAGTGCTGGGGGTGAGGGGAAAACAAACCAACCAAACCACCTGGGATCTCCTGAGATATGGATTAGAGTGCTGGGATCTGATGTGAGGAAAGTCCTGGGAGCACTGCAAAAGCCCATCAACTTTAGGCATACTCTTCTGTACATTGACTGTGAGCACATCCTAGAGCATCCCCAGGCTGTCAGGGCAGGTACAGCAGCTGGCTGGGGCAGCAAAGCTGGGCTGGGCTGCGCTCTGCTCTCCTTTTATCCAGCCACCTCTGAGGCTGAGCCCTGATGCTCACCAGCCAAGCACAGGGTGCTCTGCAGGCTCCCCACAGAAGATGCCCTTGAGGCAAAGCCTGAGGTTTCAGGCAGGCAGCAAGATGCTGAGCTGTCAGGGGAGGGAAGCAGGTGAGCTGAGCTGGGCAGGCTTTGAAGGAAACAGTAGATTTGGGATAGGGTCCTCTCCTAGAGCTTGTCACTTCCCTAAAATGGGATGGGTTGAACCATGTGAATGTCAGCAGAATACAAAAGCAGAGTTAATGTCTTGTTCTCCCCCTTGCCTTCCTTCCCCTCTGAGCCACCTGTCTTGAAGCAGATACATCCTTTGAAAACAGCAGCAGAGAACTAGCACTAAATAGTTACATTTAAAAGCCAAGTACAATTTATAGCAGATCCACTGAGGAGAGGAGGAAGGAGAAGCAAGCACAACCACAACTTCATGTGGGGACCACGGACAGCGCTGGAAGAGGAAGGTGAAGGGGACAGTGAAGTACTCATCTGAGAAAATTTAGAAGTCAGTTAAACTTGAGAGTATGAGCCAGTATCACATGCTAAGTAACTGCACGAGCCTTCACAGCTAAACAGTTTCAGTTGTGTTCTTAAGCTAACTTACTTGGGTTTATTTGAACTTTAAACCTGAACTTCTTGGATTCAGAGTGTAAATTTTAGGGATGATTAAAGAAACTACAGCCAGCAACTACCATGTGTGAGCCCTCCCTAGCACAAAATACAAGGCCAACTGTCTACATCTGCCCTCATCTATTTTTATCTGACTGCTTGTGACTTCTTGCCCTGCTGTTCACTGGTTCTTAAGTGTGTAAGTAAAAATCACAGTATTTTCCTCCAACACAGTTGTTTAGCATGTGTGTACAACTGCCACTGAAAGCAGGCTTGTGTTTTTCAAGAAGTCAGTCAAAACATTCAGGCTTTAATTTGCTGGGTTTTGACAAACGTTTATTAATGCAAGTCTCAGCAACAAAACTTATTTCAGTATTTCCAACCAGAAGGAATGTTACAGCTCTATACTACAAAGCTGGTGTGATACATACTTCTTCTTCAACCTCTTTCCATGCTGCTTTGTGTATCAAACATACTTGGAAATAACCTCTATAGATGGCTCTACAATCTTCTGAGACAGCCTGGCCAAAACACCTGAGCCTGTGTCACTCACCCCTCAACTATCCCATCTGTAAAGCACAAATAACAAAATATATTTTTGCTTCTAAGAGCTTCACTTATCTGCAGAAAAATAGAACTGCTTAAGGGTGAGCTAGTTAGATGATGGAAGGGTCCAAGCACCCACCCTGGGCCTCCCAACAAATTGTGAGGAGAAAGCATTCATGATTTGAGCCAGGTAGTGTTAAAGGGAGAACACTAATAAAATACTGAATGCCTTCTCATATCTTCTCTCTTGAGCATGACAGAGCTGTAGCTGTGAAACATTTCTCTAAGAATGGAACATGTTAAGAATGAACCTTCCAAACACTGCAAAATTCCAGAACACAACCTAAAAAGGCTGCTTTTTTTTTTTTTGTCCCCTCAAAACACAGTGAAAACAGCCTCCAGAGCTTGAATATCCACAGCACAAACCAAAAAACTGAGGGAGGTAATTTGATCTACAGTGCTTTTGTTAAGGTATTCAGAGACTTTAGTGCATTTGTTTTAGAACTAAGCTTGGAAACTATCTTCCATTTTTCTTTTTATTAGAAAACTAGACTGTATGAGGCAAAGAAACATTTGATTAAACACACAACAGTGAAAACATGGCACTGACAAGGCATTTAACCCAACTGTTATCACAAACTCTTGATTGCTGTTGCTTTCAGTCAGGTGTACATCATTTCTGCCATGTGAGACATTTTCTTGGGAATATACAAGTAATATTCCATGTATCCCGAAAGATCTTCAATAGTCACATCATCCACAAAGGCTCGAGCTTGCTCAGAACAAGACCTAGGAGAACCTGATGAGGCTGTCCCACATGGGGACCTGTTTTGAAGGGACTGGGCATGAGCTCCCAGGACTGCCTTCTCACACTCGGACAGGACGCTCCGCAGGCCAGAGAAGGAGTACACCTCCATGGTTCGCCACTGCTTGCACTGGCACTTCTTGTCCGTACAAGGGCACTGCTTGCCATTGCTAAGCATGGATAAGGACTGGAAATCTGAGGTTTGGCTAGAATGCAAGCTAGTTTCAAAGGATGAGGAGAGAGCAGGGCAATTCTCTCTTGGTTTTTCCAAAGGCTCTTTGGCGGGGAAAGCTTCCAAAGGTTCAGTTCTGTCATCACTGACCTCAAAGTGAGAATCGTGCCTGTCCTTCGTACCGTGCTCTGCTGGAACAAAAACGTCTGGAGTGATGTTGCTCTTAGAGGTGTCTGACTGGGTTTTGTGTTTCAGCTGGCTGTTGGCTTTAATATTGCAATACGTAAACTTGGGAGGATGCAGGACGGGAGACTTGGAGCGTCTGCGACGTGGGACTCTTGTGGATCCTCTGGAAGGTTTTCTCACACACCTGCAGGGTTATAACAGGTGAGTAAGTAGGTAACTCCACAACCTACACCACAGCTCAATAAGCTCTAAAATGTGGCCAAAACCACTTGAGATTTCTCCCCCCCCCAACTTAGAAAAAGCAGGTGACTGGTCACAATCTGACAGAGCAGTGGATGAGTGAAGAAACTGGGGGTCCCCCAAAGGAAGGCCACATACAAACAGCCCTTACTTGAAGGTACTTCCCTCCCAGATCTTTTGTGTAAATCCAATGAAACTTCATCATCCTAAACTGAACTGTAGTGCAGAACTTGGGTATCAGTTAGAGCTGCTGGCAGAATTGCAGTGAGGATCCAGGTACTTCAATACAGAAACAAAATCACCCAAGAAAGAGATGAGAGGGGTTTACAGAGGTGTAAGACTTGAAGAAAAGGACTTCTGAGGAAAATCAGTGGAAGATAAAGTCTTAGGTACCCTCTCTAAGAGGTAGTATCGACATCTTTGATGAAAGCCCCTTAAAAAGCATCACGGCAATCAGCTGTGGTGTAGTTTTGTAACAGAAAGGAGAGAAAAGATATATTGAAGCAACTAATGAACACATTTCACTGGAAACAGCATGCAAGTGTTAAATGCCTCACAGCAGAAACACAGGCACGGCACAGCGAATGGTAAGCGTTACCCATGCCACGCTTCCTTTGAGCAGACAGCCTGTTGCTTGGCTCCATCCACAGCTGCTCTTGGTGTTCTGGGAATCACCCCATCGCCCACAGACAGAGCTGCTGTACATCTGAGTGAAGAGGGAAATGCCATGTTACAGCAGTGCCTGAACAGGCTGCTTCAGAGGGCAAGATCCAGCCTATTCCCTTCAGAGGCTTCGCTATGATGCGACACGGCCACAGTCCGTGGTTAGGAACAGGGATCTATCCAGCCACTCTCACAGCACTGACCTCAGTCAAGTGTCTAAAGATAGGTGAGATGAAATGAAAGGAGGCCAAAATACCCAGAGGCTGATGTCATGCCCTATTTGTACCAGAACGACACGTTAAAGGCATGTAAACTCAGGTTCCAAAAGCTCTTGTCAGACAATAGTTGTTAAAGATAGACTCCAACTCATCTAAAACGCAAAGTCAGGGACCCACAGCAGCAGCAGGCTGAGGAGTTGGTGGAGACATGGATGAGGACAGCACACAAGGACATATTGCTAATTTTTCATTAAATTTCTCAGATAAACATGAGTTAAAAACCCATCTGGCCCTGGAGGTCCAGACAACAAATATAAATGCCTCAGCACACGAATCTCCATTTATGATAGTGGTATGTGTGATTTGGAACACAGGATAGGGAATTGTAATAAATGAAGCTGAAATTCTAGCAGAAGAGCCCAAGCACCCTGCCTAAAGTTGATCTTAATGAATTTGTCACAAGACTTGAGCTGTTTAAAACACATCTGCAAAATGTGATCACGTAAACACCAGCAGTTACATGAATGGACAAGCAAGTTCTGTATCACAGGAGGTGACTTTGGCTACCATGGGCAGTTAACAGTGGGCTCACTGCTTGCGGGGGTGGGTCACTTCACGTTTTCTTACAGTCACTGTGTAATTTCAGTTAGATGCTGTGTCAAAAACAGTCCCTAATAAAGTACAGGTTTGCCTATTAGATGTCATGACAACTGCATTTCCTGGGAAGTGATGCAGTTGTCTCCTCCTGGGCAGCAGGAAACCTGTCACCAACCGGTGGTGTTTGTTTACAAAACCAAACCCAAGTCCCAGAGTAAGAAACTGTCAAGTCACAGAGTCCTTCCCGTGGCTCGCTTACCCTGCAGCGTCCACTCTCAGCTTCTTGAAAGCTGTTTGCAGACTCTCTTCCTCTTCATCTTTAGCTTCCAAGTCCATTGACGGGCCCTCAGTGTGTAGCCAACTGCACCAAACAAACACCGGAGTCAGGATTTGATGCGGAGGCCTGAGCACACGCTGCTGGGGAGCACAGAGGGGAGGGGAGAAGGGCACGAAGAGCGGGAGCTCGTTCCTCTGTGGGCGACCCTCGGGAGCTCCCTGCCGCCTGGCCGGGCCTGCCCCGCGCTCGTCACCGTGCGTCTCACGACAGGCACAGCCTGGGTCAACACCAACACAGCGCCTATTGTGCCGCCGGGTGGGCGGGCAGGCTGCGCGCCTT
>VZTU01013076.1:30263-41430 GCA_013400835.1 Zapornia atra
AGAGAGGCTGAGGGAGCTGGGCTGGGTCAGCCCAGGGAAGAGAAGGCTGTGGGGGGACCTCACTGCAGCCTGCCAGTCCCTGAAGGGAGCAGAGACACAGGAGGGGAATCAGCTCGTTAAAGGGCAGAGACTGGCAGGACAAGGGGGATGGAGTGAAGCTGGAGGAGGGAAGGGTTAGAGGAGAGATTGGGGGGAAGTTCTTTGCAGAGAGAGTGGTGAGGGGCTGGAACAGGCTGCCCAGAGAGGGGGTGGGTGCCCCATCCCTGGGGGTGTTCCAGGCCAGGTTGGCTGGGGCCCTGGGCAACCTTGTGTAGCTCCAGGCCTGGAGGTTGGTGGCCCTGCCTGTGGCAGGGGGGTTGGAGCTCTGTGATCCTTGGGGTCCCTTCCAACCCAGCCCAGCCTGTGATTCTATGGTTCTATGACAGAAACAGCCTCCCCAGTCATCCCAGGGATGCTAATTGCTGTGGAAGACTCATGGTTTGCCAGCTGCCAGCAAGCAGAGGTGTTTCAGGCCTGAGGGCTTTTAAATTGCTCTAATTACACAATTAAAATAGGATTTTTCTCTGATCTGACACGCTGAGAATTACCCTGGTGTGTTCACATCCACCCAGAGCAGGCACAGGGACCAGCCCATGGTGGTTTTGGAACCCTACCCCAAGAAACTCGGGCAGGTGGGAGCCAGAGCAGAGGAGGAAGAGAGGAGATCTTCAACTAGATCAAGACTCTCAGAGCTCCATCCAACCTGACCTTGGATGTCTCCAGGGATGGGGCCTCCACCACCTCTCTGGGCACCCTGTGCCAGGGTCTCACCACCCTCAGTGTAACAAATCTCTTCCTTATACCTAGTCTGAATCCCCCTCTTTTAGTTTAAATCCATTCCCCTGGGCCTGGCCCTCCCTGCCCTTGGCACCAGCCCCTCTCCAGCTCTCCTGGAGCCCCTCAAGGGATTGGAAGGGGCTCAGAGCTCTCCCCAGAAGCAGCCTTCTCTTCTCCAGGCTGAGCCAGCCCAGCTCTCTCAGCCTGGCTCCAGAGCAGAGGGGCTCCAGCCCTCACATCACCCCCATGGTCTCCTCTGGACTCTCTCCAACAGCTCCATGTCCTTGTCCTGGGGACCCCCGAGCTGGAGGCAGCACTGCAGGGGGGATCTCTGTCCCAGAGCAGAGCAGAGGAGCAGAATCCCCCCTCCCCCAGCCCTGCTGGTCCAGCTACTGGGGACGCAGCCCAAAATTTCCCCTCAGGAACAAATCAGAGGCTCATTTTGACCCTGCTTTGGCTGTACCCAGTGCTCACAAATCTGCCCCAGGTAGCAGAGCCTGGCTGAACCCTGGGCATCACCACCACCCCCACCCCCCCCTGACTGTGCTTGCTTTGCAGGAGGTGTATGTGGGCAAGGAGACCATGTGCACAGTGGATGGGCTTCACTTCAACAGCACGTACAGCGCCCGTGTCAAAGCCTTCAACAAGACAGGGGTCAGCCCCTACAGCAAGACCCTGGTCCTCCAGACATCTGAGGGTAAGGCAACAGCTCCAGCCCTGACCCGCTGGGACAGCGCTCCCACGCACGCCTGGGGCCCCCCCAGCACCCCCCAGCACCCCCCAGCTTGGCACTGCCACACAGGGACCCGTGCTCTGCTGGGCCTCGGGGACCCCAGCCATGGCTGCAGGGATGCCAGTGGTGATGGGAGGGGACAGGGTGCAGCAGGAGCTTTGAACAAGGCCAGAAATAGTCTCTCTTGCCCCTTTGCCTTTGCAGAAGGGGTGCTTTGGGGAGGTTGGGGTGAGGGGCGCCCCCCAGAGAGGTAGTTCAGATTGCAGCACGGCAGGGTTGGAGTGACAGCAAAGGAACCACAGAGTCACCAGGCTGGAAAAGCCCTTGAAGCTCCTGGAGTCCAACCAATCCCTGTCCTGTGCTAAACCAGATCCCTGAGCACCTCATCTCCCCTCTGTTAAACACACCCAGGGCTGGGGACTCAGCCCCCTCCCTGGGCAGCCTGGGCCAGGCCCTGACAACTCTGCCAGGGAAGAACTTTTCCCTCCCAGCTGAGCTGACCCTGCCCTGGCACAGCTTGAGCCCATTGCCCCTTGTCCCATCTCCTGTCCCCTGGCTGAAGAGAGCATCCCCCACCTCTCTGCACCCTCCTGGCAGGGCAGGGGAGGTGGGGAGAAGGTCTCCCCTCAGCCTCCTCTTCTCCAGGCTGAACACCCCCAGCTCCCTCAGCTGCTCCTCAGAGGATTTGCCCTCCAGCCCCTTCCCCAGCCTGGTTGCCCTTCTCTGGACTCGCTCCAGGACCTCGAGGAGCCTCAGATGTGTCACTAATTCCCTTTAAAACACACCCTCACAGTCAGCTTTGCTCCTGAGACACTACAGGCTGTGCCTGGCTGCACAGTGCTGTAACCCTGTGCCATCTCCTCCAGCCCCTGGCTGCATGTGGCAGGGAGCAGAGGGCCCAAATATTAAGGATTCATATTTGAAAAGTAGTCACAAGGTTTAGAAACCACATGGTGCAGAATTGAACCTAGTGGCAGTTGTTTTCTCTTCAGTTTTCTGGTTTAGGAACTAGTAAATTCTCTTGAAATCTTCATAGAATTGTAGAATTAGAGAAGCCTTTGGACTGGAAGGGTCCTCAACTCTACTTTCAACCCCCTGCCATGGGCAGGGACACCCTCCACTAGCCCAGGCTGCCCAAAGCCCCATCCTACCTGGCCTTAGGGAGCAGCCCCAGCTTCTCTGAGCACCCTGTGCCAGGGCTTCCCCCCCCTCAGAGTCTCCCTAATCTCTAAACTAAACCTCCCCTGTTCCAGTTTAAACCCATTCCTCCTTATCCTATGATTATACTCCCATATTTCCTGGAGCCCCTTTAAGGACTGGAAGGGTCTCAGAGGTCTCCCCACAGCCTTCTCTTCTCCAGCCACCCCACCTCTCCAGCCTGTCTCCAACCCTCACATCACCTCCATGTCCCACTCTGGATTCACTCCCAACTGGTGTCCCTGCAGACCCAGGGGCGTAGAGCCAGCCACACCAGCATCACCCACATCACCCCTGCACCAGTTAGAGTATCAAAGACCCTCTGGCAGGTTGTGGAGGAGTCTCCCTACTTGACTTCACTACATTTGTCACTCCAGGTGCTTAATCTGTGGTGGAAAACCAGCTTCTTCTGATGGGCAGGTGGAAGAGCCATAGGGGTGGCTCCCAGGAGCGAGCTGGGAGTCAGGAACAGCAGGCAATGCAGCTGTGAAAGAAGGAATCAGCCCCCCCAGCACCACCTCTCCTGCCCTGTAGCCAGGCAAGAAACCCCTCCTTGGGTGTTTTCCATGCTCAATAGACTCCCTTTTCCTTAAAATCCCTCATTTTCCAACCTGGTGAAGGTTTGTTTCACAGCAGCACTGGCTGGCAGGAGCTCTCCAGGCCCTGGCCAGTGCCAACTGGGGTCAGAAGGGAACATACCCAGAGAGCAAGGAGAATGAGGAGGGTTTTCTGCTGAAAACCCATCTCCAGGCAGAAGCAGAGCAGGGCTACATGAAGGGTTTCCACCTGCTTCCCTGCAAGAGAATCTTCTGGCTCAGGACACATGGGCAGGATGGGATGGGATGCATGTGGCAGAGCAAAGCTGGGGCTGACCCATCAGATGAGGGGCTGGAAACTCCAGCCACAGACTGCAGAAGCCTCAGCACACCCAGCCAAGAGCTGGGGGGGGGCATGTGGAGCTGGGCACCAGCCCCAAGGAAGCTGCAGCGTTCCTCTGGAGATCCAGAGGTGGGACAGCTTTCATCCAGCACCATGCTGGGGTGGCCAGGACTGGTCCCAGTGCCTGAAGGGGAGCAGTTCTCACCCACCTCATCAGGCAGCTTCAGCAGCTGTTGCAGGAGACAGCAGAGCTTTGGCTTCTCACCATGTTTCTGTCTCCTGACACCTGCAGTTTCCTAACCAAAACCAGTTGGGCTCTTAAGTTATCCCAGCCAGGAGCTCACAGGGTCCCTGCTACCATCTTTCCAGCTCAGCTTTTCTCTCCTTGGTGTTTTCACAGTCCAAACAAGCTCACCTATTGCCCACCCCCCAAATACCAAGGAGAAAACCAGCCATTCATGGTCCCACCATGGTTTTGGGGCTGGTGCCTCAATCCCCAGCAGCACATGAAGACGTTTCACTGCTGAAAGCTTGCAGCACTCAACCATTTCCCTCACCAGGCTTCTGCATTTGTTATCCCAGGAGAAAAAGAATGAAAAGAGGGAGAAAAAGCCAACCAGCCCTGGAGCCTTTTCTGCTCCTTGAGCCTGTCTGAGCTGTTGGGCCTCAAGGTGAAATAAATGACATCTTGGGGCAGCTTCTGGGTATCCAAGTGACTCCTTGAGTAGAGTAGAGCTGCCTTGGACATCCCAGCTCTTGCTTAAGCTTTTATTTCTGGCTTTTTACAGCAGCAGCAGGCCTTTTTCAGGGCTGTTTTGTCAGAAGCAGGGTTAGCTTTCCCCTCCAGCAGCTTGCTGCACTGTGTTGGTGCAGGAAGAGGGGACAGAAGAAGGGACAGGCTCGATGTGAAGAGGACATCTCTCTGAACTAAGTGGTGATGAGGAATTCTCCTTGGATGGGGGTGTTGTTTAAAAGCTGGTTCTAGTCCTGGCACACAGCATCCTTATCCACAGCCTGCCTGGAGTCTGCCTTCCACTTCCAGTGAGTGCTGAAACGGGCTGGAGAAGCTGGCAGGGAGTGAAATGTCATGTGGGGTCTCAGTATCTGAAGATAAGAAGAAGGAGCAGAGGGTAAAATGGTGTCTGGGCCTCTGCAGGCACATCCCTGGGGTCCTGTCCAGCCAAACAGCCAAGGTGAGGCAGCAGCACCCATGGGAAGTCAGTATCCACACAAACCTATGTGAGCTGCTTTCTCAGCTCACAGCAGGGTATGTCTTCTCATCCCAAAGGCTGTCCCTCACCCTTGGGACACCTCAGTGTGTCCCCCACCTCCTCTTCCCTGGGGACAGCCCCAGCTCTTGGTCTTTCTTCATCCAGCAGATTTTCCAGCCTCTGGCCAGTGTCCTGCTGACTTTGGGACCCAGGTTCCCTCCCAGTTGCAGTGGGATGAGAGGTGGACTGGCTGCTGGGATCCTCTGCAGGGAGTTCTGAGGTGGCTTCTGGGTCTCTCCAGTGTCATTTCTTTCCATGGGCCATCCAGCAACCTGGATGGTGGTTGAAGGACCAACTTGCCCCAGGTAGAGGTGGAGAAGAGGAGCTTGACTGTCCATGGCCTGCTCCCCAGGCTCAGATCTGCACTCCTGGCTGGTTCCCTCCTGCCCAAACCTGCCACTCCACACTCCCCCTTCCCCAGGCCTCAAACCACCTCAGTCTTTCCATCAGGCTGCTGTGTGTCTTCAGCCACACTGGGGCAAAGAGCCGTGTCTCTGCTCCACCTTCTCTCAGCTGCTCCAAGTCTCCAGTTCTAGAGCCTCAAGGCCAGCCCAAGTCTTGGCTTCTTGTGCCTTTGGTGAGACACAAGCCCAGGAGCAGAGGACCTGGCTTGTCACACTGCTGTCCCCTCTGCCAGGTTACCAAACTCGTGCCACCCTACCAACACCACCAGCTCTCTGCCACCCTGGGGACGTGGCAGCAGGCCTTGGGCAGTGGCCCCAGCCTCTTTGAGCACCAGCTCTCCTTCCAAGCTCAGTTCCTCCTCCCAGGCCCAGCTCTGAGCTCCTCACCAGCCACACACTGACCCCCAGCAGCAAGCAGAGCTCTTGAGCCAGCATGTTTTGGAGAGGGCCAAGCAACACAAGGGCAAATGAACTGCAAGGGGTTGTAGGAACCTAAGATGCTCCTTAGGGAGATTCAGGAGCCTGGCTACTCCTGCTAGCAGATCCCCTCACTCCTGATAGAGGTTGGTAATTAACCCAATGTGTCTGAACCCACTGATGCTCTTTCCCTCCACAGCCTCACACAGCAGCTGGGCACAGGAGTCCTGCTGTGCACAGAAACCTCCCTCTAAGCTGGTGTTAACGTGGTGCCCGGCTCCACCCGTGGTCATGGCTGAGACAAGGGGAGAGCTGGGGTGGGGGTATGGTGTTGGGTGGGGGGGGAGCTTTAGCTGACTTGGATGTGTGGTGGATGGTGGCTTCTACATTTTCACCTTAACATATCCCCTGACAAGGCTGGGGGAGAGATTCCAGGAGGTGACCGCTCGGGGTAGCAGGGAACACAAACCCATGACCCAAGAAGTTCCCTCTGTCCATGTTTTGCTGGGAATCACAAGCTCCACTCTTACCATCAGGCCCAGGTGGGTTTTGAACCCAACCCCCCCCAACAACCTCTGAGTAAGGTGGGTGGCACTCAGGGGGGATGCAGTGGAGTGTGCTGAGCTGCCTTGCAGCGTTCCCAGCCGGCGGTCGCTGCGCACGGGGAGGGACTGGGGGTTTATTGAACAGCAATGGGAAGGGAGGGGGTGTGTGGTGGTGCAGAGGGGGCAGGACTCCCTTTAGAGGAGAGCATGTTGGATACATCCTGGTGATGGGAAAACAGTTTGGGCCATGCAAATGTATCCAGTGCTGGTGCTGTCAGAGGCCAGGAGTTCCCAGAGGGTCTCGTTGGGTCGTGCACCCCTCTCCGTGCGTGCCCAAAGCAGGCTGTGCTCTGGGCTGAGATGTGCTCTCAGGGCTCTGGGGTGACATGACCCAGCAGACCTGCATTCTGATCTCTAGTTTGCATTGATCTTACGTTTAGACACGCAGTCAGAAGAACAGACCCTCCCTTTCCCAGTGCCTTTGGAAAGATCGCAGCTTCGTAGGATGAGTCCTTTCTCCTCCACCCTTAATCTGCAACCCAGCTTCCAGGGGAGATCCTACTTTGAGCTAAGATCTTCAGCCCACCAGCTGAGCTTGCATTCTTCTTTACAGTCCCTGAATTCAGCCGGTGAGCCCAGTGCCTCTGGCATTTCCTCTTGGTCTGTGCTTCTGGGCATCTCCAAACTGTTTGTTTTGTTCCTGTTGTGTTTGTTTTTCCCATGACATGACATGCTGGGTGGGCAGGGGAGGGGGTGGGGACGCTCTTTCTGTTTGGCAGCAGCCTGTCCCTGCTGCTCAGAGAGTTTTGGTGCTGCAGTTCCCCTGTGGTGGTTTCATCTGTAGCTACTAGCATGGGGGGAAGGAGCAGCAACTCCTTATGTGGGTGCTGTCCTTGGCAGGGCTGGCATGGCTGGACCATTTGGCACAGCCAGCTGGCAGAGAAGATCCCTCCTCTCCAGTTCACATTGATTATGAGTCTAGGAACAGTCAGAAGGACAGACCTTCCACCTGGGACAAACCTGTGGGGACAGCTCTATGGTTTGCTTACCCTAAACAGCCAGCAAACACAGCCTCCCCTGGGAGATTTACTCTGTGAAATGTGTTTGCTTGTTAAATCTAGACCCCCTCTTAAGAAAGGAGCCGGTCTGGATGCCAGCAGGGTCTGCTAAGGCCAGCTCACAGACCCCTCACAGTCATAGAATCACAGAATCCCAGACTGGGCTGGGCTGGGAGGGACCCCAAGGATCACAGAGCTCCAACCCCCCTGCCACAGGCAGGGCCACCAACCTCCATGCCTGGAGCTACACAAGGTTGCCCCATCCAACCTGTCAGTCTGGCTTCTTGAAGAGGTGGGCTGTCCTGCTCACCTTTGAGCGCTGGGGCTGGGCTTTCCCAGAGCCAGATGTGATGGTCTCCAAGTCTTGTTTTGTGCAGAGCAGAAGGAAACCAACTCCCCTGATAAGCTCCCTCACCCAGCAGCCTTCCTGAGCGCTGCGCTCCCCTCCTTACACCCAGTCCTCACGGGTGTAGGCAGGACAGGCAGAATGGGGTGACGGTACCAGGCAGCCAGCGAAGGAGCTGCAGGCATGGTTACACCTCTCCAAGCTGTTTTCTAACCAAACCTTTGCACATCTTCAGTGGCTAAAGATCCTGGGCCCTGATTCTTCCACCGCTCTGGATTTACACCACTCCACGGGCTCCGCTGGTGTAAGCCCAGGAAGAATGGGGGCCCCTGATTGATCGCTGTCCATCCCATAACCTGGAATGAGGAATGCTGCAGCATGACCCTTTGCCAAAATAACCAGGGGGGCAACGTTCTTCCCTTTGTGCTTTCCATGTTTCCCTTCTCATCCTGCTGCTTGATGGCTTCAACTCTGTTGTGTCCCGTTGTACCCCGATGGCACCGCGGCCCCCGCGAGCGAGTCCTTGTGTGTGCAGTAGGGACCTCACAGCCACGGGCTGGGGGGGTGGGGCAGGGCAAAACGGGGTCCCTGTGGCTGTGCTCAAGGGGACTTGGATGGAAAACCTGCTTTTGGAGTAAGGGCATGGGGTGTGATTCATTAAAACAGCCTTCAGGAGGTGCTGCTTGGCGCTCGCCGGCATGGCCACCACGCTGCCACCACCCTCCCACCATGCTCCCACCATGCTCCCACCAGCACAGGGTGAAAAGCATGCTTCCTTTTGCCAGGGGAGAGGGGAAAAGCAGGCACCAGAGCTAGAGAAGGGGCTTCCTTAAAACACAGCACCCTTCACAAACGCCCTCCCATGCAGTGCCAACCAGGGGGGTGCTTCAGGGTGCCCTCTCCTCCTTGGTGAGGACGAGCTCCTGGTGAGGACCAGCTCCTGGAGAGGACCAGCTCCTGGAGAGGATGAGCTCCTGGAGAGGATGAGCTCCTGGTGAGGACCAGCTCCTGGCTCAATCCAGCTCCTGGGAGATGTTTGCAGCCAGCAGACAGGCTCATCCCATTCACAGGAAGATGAAGGGCCCCCCTATGCTTCCTGCCCTCGTAGCTGTGGGCAAAACTTTGGGTGCTTGTGGGCATCTGAGACCCCCAGGGACCCCCTGTCCTGCTCCAGACCCACCTGGACCACAGCCCAGGAGAGCTTGGTGGTCCCTATTCCCTGGATAAAGCAGTGGCTGCTCCTCTTTTCCCATTCCCTGTCCTCCAAGGAGCATTTTTGGGTTTTAAGTGACTCACCAGAGGGTCCACCTAGAGAATACCTCCCAAGATACTCTGCCAAGGCTAAAACCTCCTGCCCTTCTTCTAGAGGGAAAAATCCCCAAGGATTAGGCATCCCAAGAGGGTAGCAATGAGCCTTGATGCTCCTAAAGGCAGTGATAGGATCTGGCAAGGCAGGAGTGGATCCTCCTCTCCAAAAACCTTGCCAAACAACCTCACCCTCAAACTCAGGGGCTGGATTTACAACCCTTCCCCACTCTCTTGGGCTTTTAATGAATCAGGGCTCTGGCAGCTGGCTGGGTGCTTGTTCCCTGGGTGAATGCTCTTGAATTGGGGGGGGGTCTTTCAGGTGGTGGTTGTTTCCTAGCTGTGATGTGTGAAATGTAGTATCTCTTTATAGGATGCAATTTTGAGACCCAAGGAACGCCTTACTCTCAATTAGGCAAGTATATTCATTATGCTTTACTGGCACATCCTCTTGTGTTGCTCATCTTGTTTTTCTTATTTTTTTATGATTTTTTTGCTTTTTCTGGGGTTTTTTTGGGGGGGGGTTTTGGGGGGGAATCTCCAACTTCCCTTTGGCACACAAGCAGCATCTCTTGTGGGTACCCCGCTCACAGAGCGCTCTTGGATGTCAGCAGGTGAATTTGGAGGAGGAGCAATGGTTTGTGTGATGTTAAAGGGGTTTTTAAGGGTTCCTCCCAAAAGAGGAGCCCAGTGTTAGTGCTCTGGAAGTGGCCCTGTAATTAAGAAGGGCTCCTCCTGCTCAAAGCTGTGCCTAGTCTCTTCCTCAAGGGTGATTAGCCCCCCCTTCATCCCACTCCAGCAGCTAATGGTTCATGGGAGCTGCTTGCCTGACCCATGCAGACTGCCTGCTCCCCAGGGCAGTGGTGGGTGCTCAGCTCCCTGCAAGGTCAGGCCCCTTCATCCTCCCAGGGAGAAGAAGTGGGGTGCCCAGTGCCCAGCACCCTGCAAGGTCAGGCCCCTTCATCCTCCCTGGAAGAAGAAGCTGGGTGCCCAGCGCTCAGCACCCTGCAAGCTCAGGCCCCTTCATCCTCCCTGGGAGAAGAAGTGGGGTGCCCAGCACTCAGCACCCTGCAAGGTCAGGCCCCTTCATCCTCTCCAGGGGGAAGGAGCTGGGTGCCCAGCGCTCAGCACCCTGCAAGGTCAGGCCCCTTCATCCTCCCTGGGAGAAGAAGCAGGGTGCCCAGTGCTCAGCACCCTGCAAGGTCTGGCCCCTTCATCCTCTCCAGGGGGAAGGAGCTGGGTGCCCAGCACTCAGCACCCTGCCAGGTCAGGCCCCTTCATCCTCCCAGGGAGAAGGGGCTCAGCACCCTGCAAGGTCAGGCCCCTTCATCCTCCCTGGGAGAAGGGGCTCAGCACCCTGAAAAGTCAGGCCCCTTCATCCTCCCTGGGAGAAGGGGCTCAGCACCCTGAAAGGTCAGGCCCCTTCATCCTCCCTGGGAGAAGCAGCAGGGTGCCCAGCCTGGCAGGATCCCCTGCGCCCGAGCCCACCCTCTCTCCATCCTTCCCCACCTTGATTCCAAAGCCTCGAAAGGCCCACGCACCCTCCAGAGAAGCAGAAATCCTTCCTCCTTCCTTTCTTCTACCTGCCTTTCACGTGCTGTTCTCTCTCCTGTCATGCTTTTCCTTGGGAATGACCTCAGTTGACATTAAAAAAATGGTGGCAGGTACGGAACCGCCTCCGGCCAGTTGTGAAACTGGGGCGCCCGGGTGCATGTGAGCTGCCTTGTGAGAACTGATGCCAATAAACCCATGACTAAATCTCACCAGGAGTGGTTTTTATTTTCCAAGCCAGTGTTTTACCACCCTTACAGGCTCGGGAGGGTTATGTGGTTGTGTCGCTTCCACGTCTCGGTGACCTGGGCAAACTGGGCTGGTGGCTTGGGGACACCCCCCCCTGCCCACCTCTGTCTTGTGGAGGATGTGATGCTGTACCTGTCAGATGTGCAGTGACCCCCCCCCTCCTTGTCCTGTGTGTTTAAACCTGCAGCTGTACCCAGTCCTGGAGGTTTCCAGGTGCTTTCCAGCCTTCCCACCAGCTGGGGCTTGTCTTACACGTGGCCGGTTGCTGCGCAGGGAGGTTTCTTGGTGTGACATAGTGTCTCTGTCAACGTAGACCTTTGTATGTGCTTTGGTTCCTGGGACTGCTGGCCCTTGAGTGCACACAGGGAGCTCGACCTGCTCACCTCAGCCCCCTTC
>VZTU01013086.1:0-23836 GCA_013400835.1 Zapornia atra
AGCGAAGGCCAGACTAAGCTCCTGAGGAAAGTGCGCCAGAACCCGCCGGAACTTCACCGCCGAGCTCGACAGCACCGGCAGCGCCATAGCGCCCGGCGGGCAGGCCCAGCCCTTCCCGCCGCACCGCCTCTGCCCGCCCACCTACTGAGACGGCAGCGCGGGGAAGAGCGGCGGCAAGCGGGAAGGGACGGCGGCCACAGCGCCCTCTGCCAGTCGGCGGGAGAAGGGCGGGGCCCGGCTGCTTTCCCGCCTGCCGCCGTGGCGAGGCCGCCCCGGGTTGGCGCGCGGGTGCTGGGGCGGGGCTGCGGGAGCTGTCCTCCGGGCGGGCCCGGAGCCCGCCGAGGTGCGGAGGAGCCCAGGGATTGTCACTTCCCGCCGGTAAGGCACCTGGATGCGTCACGGAGGGGGCTCCGGTGCATTTCAGGCCGAGCGCCTCCTGAGGCTGCTCTTCCCGCCCAAGGCAGAAAGGGCCCGTCGGGCCGAGCGGTGCCGGAGGGGTCACGCTCGGCGGGTGGGTTTAGCTTGACAGTGGCCCCCGTACCCCTCTGCCGCTTGGTTTAAGTCACCGCAGTTCTGTGCCTGTTCTTTGATTAATTGACCTCTTTTTCTTCCCCTTCAATATTTTGTACTGATTCGAGGCTTCCCTCGGGAGTTGTCGCCAGCTTTATACTCCTTCACACGTCCCCCGTGCTGCGAAAACAGAAAGCCCACAGCGTTTAATCACCGCGTTTGTGCTCACGATTGTCTCACACAGTCCTCCCGCTTGATTTTCATTTTCAAGCCCTGCATAATAAACTAACCTGAGCTCAGTGAGAATAAAAAAAATCTATAAGCATGTCTTTTTTCCTCACGATTTTATGTCTCCCGGCATCTGTCCTCCCAAAGATTACATCTTGCCATTATTTATGGCTTTCAAAGCACCCTGTTTGTGCTGCGTACTGTTCTGAGGAAACACTGGCAGGTCACATCCTGTCTGAGGCACTGCCAAGCTAAATTTAATACCTGTGCTAAATTTCAAACATGGAGATATCTTTAGACATCACTGAGCTCAACGTCTGCTTAAAACAAACATAGGAAAGGATCTGTAACTCCCTACAGAAAATGCAGTTTGATAAACACATTTAAGTCACCATCTATACAGTTGTTTTTGTGATGATAAATGAGCATTTGTGTGAAGCTGGCCATTAGGAACATTGGAAGGGAACAACTGAGGCAAAAGAACAATCCTTGTGCCTGCTGGTAAATAATATAAATCTTGAACTGTGTGAGGTAGGTACTATGAGAGTTCTACTGTTCTGAGCTTTTCTACATAAAATGACCTAGACAGCCCGACTCTTCCTTCTGAAGTCTTCATTCTAAATACTCACTTTCAGAGGAGAAACCATAGTAGAAATAGTCACATTGTAAGTAACTGAATTTTTTACTATTCTGAATAATAAGGTCCCAAATGTCCAACTAGGACTGTGGTTTGGAGACTCTTTTTGCTACTAAGATTGTGTTTCAGTTCCCAATAGCGTCTTTGCACTGATTTAACTCATCGTAAGTCTGGACCTTGTTACTTTATTAGTAAAAGCATTTTCATTATTAGTTGTATTAAAATTATATTGTTATGTTCATCTATGTTAATTACAATTAAATTTTGTTTAAATACTTCACAGCAGACAATATAGAGAGCAATAGATTTGTTGAGTTTATATTAAAAATTCTTTCCTACTGCTTGTTAGCAAGAGGTTTTGTGTTACTTTTGAGAGGAAGATCTAACTCAATACAGCACAATTTATGGAAGTATCCAAAGAAACATTTTTGCAGGACCATCTGTTATTTGTCATCCTGACTAGAACGTTGAGGTGCAAATTATGTTAGATGATAGTTCACTCATTTAGGTATTTGCTTTATGTAGGGTTTTCTAAAACTGGTTGTACATATTTGGCACATTCTCAAGCACCAGTGTGAAAAAATTTACTAAATGCTCCATTTTTTAGTATATTAGCTGAAACATAAGAGTCACCTTGAAATCATGTGACCATGTTGTTTGCTTTCTGCTATAAAAGGTAACTCCTGCCCAGTTAGTAAACAATCTAATTTGAATACATAAGAATTTAAATTAGCTGACAAAAGTGGTATAAGTAGGTGATACTGCTCGGCTAGTTTTTGTCATCACTTAGCTTAATGAGAAGGCTTTCCAATACCTATTCTCAACCAACTGGTCAAGTGTATTTTCTTATCTTTGTTCACCTTTACAGCTACCTGCAAACTCAGTCAGAGATCCATGAATCTCCATCATTTATTTTATTAAAAAGACAATCAGAAAAGAGCAGGATAACTGCAGCTCATCCTTAGATTTATCTGGAGGAAAGCACAAGTAAGAAGAAGATATAAACATGTTTTATTGAGGTAAGGTGTTTTGAATGAAAATGATTAGCTAATAAGGAAGACCTCCATCCCAGCCTACCTTTAAATTGCATTCAGTAGCATAACTGAATTGGAAGTAACTTGGCTAGGGGAGAGGGTGTTGGGCTTCTGGAAGTTTTCTATGCTAGTTTTATGATGTATGTTTGCTTGGAGCACTTATATCTATAACCTGGAAGAAGTCAGTGACTTTTATTCTATTTTGTTAGGGGAAATCCACTTTTATTAAATTGAGATAAAAGCAATAGGTTGCTATTTTTTTCTTTTTTACAAAAGGAATGGATGATACTGACCTGTAATGCACTTATAATGATAATTAACTAAAAAAAAAAAGTAAGTGTGTTTAAAAATAGACAGACTGGTAACCTTTCAGGAAGAAGTTACCATGCTGTTGGCTAATACTTAAAATAAAATTCAAGAAGGAAGCTTCTAAGGGGGAGTTAAGTATTTAGTGGTTTTGTTTGAATACTTGTACATTAGAGAAAATCTGGGAAACAAGACTCATTGATTATTGTAGGTTTGTCCCTCTTAATCTTACTAGCTTAAAGCTTTGCTTTTGGGCATCCAAGGTGGATGTTGTTCATGTAAGTTAAAGACCTTGTTTTCTGTCCTTCAACTGAGTTCTGTACTGTATTTTTTCAACTGGCTTTTATGTATTTTAGCTTAGGTCTAGAATTTATTTCTTGTATCTGTCACTGACTTTTAAATTGGTCTTGTTTCAGTAGCAGTTTTGAGACTAATAGCATGTGATTTGGCACAAAATTTTGAGAGTCTCTTAAAGAAGCTTGTCTGAAAGTTTATGTAAAGTTATCTTAAGTCTTGTACTGATTTTGAACTTGGCCTATAGTCTATTTTTCAGTCTAACTTTTGCTTTGCTAACTTTGGTGAGAAAATCTGCAAACACCAGAAGGTCTTAAGTTTCATTTACACTTTCAGCCAGCACTGCTGTTGAAGGGAGCAGTTTTCTCCTAGCCGCTTGTATCAGTGTAGGTGTTTGCGTGGCTGTATATCAGAACAGATTGGGGAATTGGTGTGGGTTAAAACCAACTGGGGTTTTGGTTTTTTTTTTTAACCAGTTTAGTTTTAACCAGGTCACCAGTGTGCTTTGCCACATGTTTGTACTGGTATAAGCAAAGGTGATGATAAGATTTCTTCCTCTCTTGACAGTGCTGGTTCAAAAGACACCAGTTCTTGAGGTTTTTTAATAACATTTTCTCACTTACAATCTTGGCTGTCATTCATTCCATGCGTTAAAGTCGTGTCAGAAACAGTACAATGTTCTGTATGTGGTACAGTCATGTTTTGTTTTTATTCCTTCTTTTTCAGTCAAGCAAGTTCTGTTGCTTACTGCAGTATATCTCATGAGAAAGCATGACAGAAGTCTGACCTTGAACCTTTTGTTTCAGTTTTTGCCACAATAAAATGTACACTTTGAATATCCCCCATATAACTAGACAGCTTATCTACAGGTGTAGTTTCTGTTTATAACTTGCTGCTGTGTTCCCCAGCTCCTTAGAGTCAAGGAGTCTGAGAGGTTCACTTTGTTCAGGATCTGCATTCTGAGAGGTATATGTAGCTCAAGGCATATCCTAAGCACAATATTATCAAAGGTTTCAGTGTTGGATCTTCATGGAGCTCTCTTAATACCAGTATCTTCAGATAAAAAATAACAATTTTCACTAACAGTATGGTAATCTGAATGCTTAGTCTGTCAAGCCATGAGATGATCTGGCAGATCTCCAGAGCATCGGAGATGCTGTGGTTTAGGTGGTGGTCAGTATTTCACTTCTGGTGGTACTGCTTCCCAAGAATAAGCTCATTTGATTCTTCCCCTTCCTCTGTGGGTATTCCTCCAAAACTGACAACTTGGTGTCCTTTAGTCCTTCAGTGGTGGGGACTGTCCTACTTTCCCATAGGGGTTGTCAGGTGGCAGCCTCTTCTGATCAGAGAGTTGCTGCTTGTTGTTTATAACCACTATAACGTTTTATAGAGCAATTTTCATAAAATAGTGGCTGCATCTGGAACCAGAAGCTTGTTTGTTTTAAATTTCTGTGTGTTTCTGCACTTATATTATTTTAAATACTCTATCACTTATTTTTATTTACAGCACAGATTATGCTAATTGTTACTGGTGCAGCTGCACACATGTATGAGTTGACTTTCTGTTTGTATATGCCAACAACTAAACACCACCAGGTGTCCTCTGTTTCCGCATCAGATCTGAATTGCCTTCTGGAGATCCTGGTTTTAAACAAACCAAATGGGGAGGGAGGGGGGGAAACAAACCTTTTCCGTTTAGCTTTGAAGCATTATGGGAATGTGTGCTATTTGTTAGGCTTTGTTAGTTAAAGCTTTCCTCACACACCTCCACTAGCTTATTTGTGAGCCCGTGACTCATCAGTATCCAAAGGATTCTTTTCCAGCAAGGACAGAAAAGCAGCTGGATATTTCTTGGTGTCTCTTCCAGACCTGTTGCTGAAATCAGCTCAATCATCACCACACAAAGGCTTATCCTTTTTTTGCTGAGAGATTATTACCAGGCAACAATTACAATCAATCAACAAGTTGATTTTAACCAAGCAAAAAATAATAGATAATAGAAATCAACATGAGTGTAAAAGTTGCTTAAATACTGAAATTTGTGTCTGTTCTTCTCACCTTGGTTCTGTCTGCTTGTTCATTCTAGTCAGGAAGGGATTTCTGTGACAGACTAGCAATGTGTGAGAGAACATATTTTTGCACAGCATTGCTAATCATTCTGTGGGATGCAGTGAAACATTGTGAGACAGGAATAGTGATGTGTTCCTGCAGGTGGTCTACTGCAGGTTATTTCACCCCAGGCCAAGTAGTTATTTTGTCTCCAGTGGCTTTTGAGCTATGGGGAGCTGACCTCTGCATGAGACCCAGTATCACATACTGCCAGCTGAAATCCTGTGGGAACTGGGACCTGCTGTTTTGCACAAGTGATCAATAGCACTGCTGTTCTTACTACTGAATGCTATAACATAGTATCCCAACTTAAAGCTCTGGGGAAGTTGCACACTGTTCTCTGTATTTGGGTAGAAGTGATAAGACAGACCAAATTTTTAATGGGTTTTTCCCCTGCCATGGAGATGCCAAACAGCAATGAATTAGGGTGTTCCTTTGTGTTGTTATTAGATGGAATAAACAGGAGCTATAGGTTACCTCCACTTCAGTACATCCTATTTCAGCTTTGTGCTCCTGAATTATTAACAACCCTGGCTCTGGAAAGGTTGCAGAACTCCTATGTTCCCAGTGGCATTAACCTAGAGCAGTACCAGATTCTTGCTTGCTAGTGGCTCTGGTCCCTGGAAATAGCAAGATAAGTGATGAAACATCACCCAAAGGTGACTTCAGTAACAAGCCATTTCAATGGAATAATGCTTTGGGACGCATGACTAATAGGATGCTTCCTTGCCATCCTTATTTTCAATTTCATTTTGTATATTGCATAATTAACCATAACATTTATTAATGACTTGGGTTATATAGATTCTAATAAGCCAAGTCAAGCGTGTTAGGCTAAGGGTGTGATGACTTGAGGTTCTGACTGCCCACCATTATGCAGTGGTTCTTTGGTATTATTGCTATATGTCTTAGTTGATCAGATGTTAACTTTAGCTTAGCCAGGTTTCATTATACAGTAGTTTGTGAAAGGGAGTGAGACTTTGTAGTTTACTTGTACAAATTGTGTGTTGGAGAAACTCTATTGTCAACCAGCTTGAATTCAAGTGTATTTAACTGCCTAAATTATTACTAATATAGCTGAATCTGTTCATAAGCAAGTCAGTTATAGCTTTAATACAGTACATTATTTATTAGCCTCATAATTGTAGCCACTAAACTGCATATTCTTATCTATTACTAAAGCACTATTGAAATTCTATGCACACAAAAAAATGAAAAGGATCATTAAGCAGAATAAACAGCAAGGGACACTGAAAAATACTTTACAGTGATATTTTAAGCTAATGCCTGTGTGGGTTGTGTGAAAGCACAAAGAGTTTCTCCTACAATCCTTTTTGCAATTCTGGTACTAAACAAGTAGTCTGTACTGCTGTTTTCCTCTACGTGGCTAGGCTAGGTACGGCCCTTCATGTCTGAAGCAAGAGTGGGAGGAAACTGAGGTGACAGGACTGCAAAATAGGATAAAGATGAGTGAGGACGTTGGACTGGAAAATGACTGACATACAACTAATGACCACGTCTTTAAAATGTCATTTTAAGACAACTCATTTAACTTCCATTAAAAAGCTTATCTTAATCAGGAGGAATTTTTGTCATTCAAAAGCCTTAATTTATGTTCTTTATTAATAATTTCTAGGTCCTAGTGCAAGTGAAGGCACTATGTTGTTATAAACAGCCTCATTGCTTAGATAAAAGGGCAGATTGTCATTATAGCTCCTAATTAATGAAAATACTCGGTTGTGTTGTATCTGTGGAGTTCTACCCTTTCTTCTATTATTTAAGCGGATTTATTTGAAATTGTTATGGAGAGGGATACGATCAATGGAATTAATATTCCATGAAAACTGGAGCTGTTAATATTAGTATTTCATAGCTTATAAATGTCATGGCAATAATGCATCATGTTCATGAAAACGAAGAATGTGGTTTTGATGTTTTATACAATTCATTAGGAATGTCTGTACTTATCTGCATTTCACATGGATTTTATTATCTGTAGTGGGAAGGCAAATGTTTAAAAAGGACACTTTTCATGTAGCTAGTCAACCCTGTAAGGTTAATGTTTCATTTATTTAATCATAAATACTGCTCATTGAAAAGCCTAAATAGATCTGTCTGAAATGTCTGTAGTCCACATTTGTAGTTCACCTTAGTAGTTATATGTTCTTATTCTGTATTTATCATAGATTGGTTTGGGTCAGAAGGGCCCTGAAAGCTCTCCCAGTACCACTGCCTGACATTGGCAGGGACACACTCCACTAGCAAATATGAAGCTGTGGAGAAAGCAACATTAAATATATCCTTTTCTAGGTACAAAAGCTGAGGAAAAAAAATTCTAATTTTCAGAGTCTGTCTAAATTGAAGGGGTATGGTTGTTCTCATCTGACTGTGACATGACTGGTTCGTGTGCAGGCTCTCCTGAGCTACTGTGTGGTAGGCATGTAGTGTTGAACAGGCTGCTGTCAGTGAAGTTTAGCTTACCTCTAGTTCCTAACTACTTGCTCATTTTGCAGAAATTCTGTGTTCCCAAGGCTGAGAAATACATTATGAAATTTGGCAAGAAGTAGTAAACTGGATAAGCAATTAATTTCAAAAGCTCATGAAAGACTAAAAGACTTAAAAGAGCTTAAAGGGTTTTTAAAAACTTTTTCAGCTCTAAAGCCACAGCTTTTGAGCTTGATCACTTGAACTTGAGTACCACTCGCAAGATGCTCTACTTGCCCTGATGTTTAGGATTACTACGAAGCTATTCTTGTCATCAGAGAATCAGATTTGAAAATTGTTTAAGTATCAGGATATATGTCACCTCAGTCCATTCAGATCCACATAAAATGATCTTTCTGACACTTTCTCTACCATAATTCAAGTTTACTTTATGCACAGGTTAAGAAAGCTGTAATTAGAAAAAAAAATAGACTGGTTTATTTAGACTTTTAACTTATACTTTGATTCCTGTTTGGTTGTTGTCTAAGACAACTCTTAGTTAAACAAACATTAGATTTAGAAGCAGTCTTTTCACAAAGATTGAGGTACTTTTTCCTGCTAGTCATACCTTGCTTTAGTTTTCCCCAGAATTTTAATAAATTCACTGCTTCTGATGTATCTCTTTAACTACATCCTTGAGTGCCTGAAAATAGTTCACAAGGTTGATATGTTCTTCTGATTCCCTTCTCTTATGTGTTAATAAAAATCGTAAAAAGTGTCATACCATTCTAACAGATCTGTCAGAAATGAAAAGATTAGTTCTAGTGTATTTTGATTCCTCCAGCACTTTCTCTAGATGGAGATACAGGTATATGAATCCTATGTCCACTAAAACCTACGAAGTGTTGAGGTTGTATTTCAGTTTAATGTTGATGAAATGTGCTATGATGCACAAAATGTTCTATTCTTTCTGACTTGGTAGTATGCCTGAAGTCCTTTACGGTGTCTTTTTTTGTTTGTTTACTTCTTGGGCTATTGCTGCTTTGATTTTTTTTTTTGTTTGTTTTGTTCTGTCAGAGTCAAAACAGACTTTTTCCAGAAGCATAGAAAAGCAAGAAAGCTTTTGCTTAAAAATCATTTGCAGTGATAGACCCGGAATACAGATCAGAAGAGCTGTTTTCCCACGAACTTGAAACTACTGCTTTCTGGATATATTAATTGCTAGGTCATTCAGGAATTCAGTGAAGAGTGCAAACATCCAAAAAATATTTGTTTTCAGCAGGGAGGGGAAAAAAATCTTCTACTCTTAGTTATCAATCTTACTTTAGGAAAAAATATTCCTTGTGCGTGACAGTGAGGGAAGAGCACACATTGAAAGCAGTTGTGTTAGTCACTCTGCTAAGTTAGCACAGAAGGTTCCCACGTTGAATCAAGGAGATGTCAGCTGCATGTCTGGGTATTTTTGGTGCTTTTCTTAGGTTCTAATTGGCGATGTCTAAAAACACAGTTAAAATTCAGATGATTCCTGAGCTAGCTGTTTATCTTGTCTTCATAGTAAATGAGAATAACAAATGTTTCTTGATAGAAAAATGGATGTATTTGACATTCCTGTTTGAAACAGTCTGTTCTTCTAATGGTGTAGGTCAGCTAAAAGGACTTGTGACAGCAGTTCTTGAAAGGGTCGCTCTGTGCTCTAATGATGTCAGGATTTAGATGTGTATTGGTCACTGAAGAAACAGACTGCTGCTTAGCCTTTAGGAAGGGTTGTACAGTTCTGTTAACTTTTACCACAGAACTTAACTGTGACCATCATGTGACCTAATTATTCAATATCCTTTTGAGTTCAACCTATAGGAAGATGCTGTTAACCCTTTTTTCAGTATAAGTAGTTACATAGCCAAGGTATGCCCAAATGTAATGTTATACTCTGATATTCTTGAATTTTGGAGCAGTTTTTAAAGATTTAGTCAGGAAATAGATTCCTTTCTCCATACTTTCTTTAGGCTGCTTAGGGGTAAACGCTTTACGTTTGAATTTCAATATGCTGCTAATAAGTCTGTAGGGTAGCTGTTTTGGCAGACTTGATTATATGTTACTAAGGAGAAAGCTTCCTGTATTAAGACACATTTTGTTTTTACAAGTGTCCCAAATTTAAAAGGGAGAATAAAGAGCATCCTGTACTGGATTTTTAAAGGGAAACTGTTACTGTTTGTCTAGTGCCTGGAATACATTTCACATGGGAGGTGACCAAGTTTGGCTACATGAAATCTGTCCAGCTAATAACTAGTTATGGATATCTGTATATATCCATCAACAGTGTATTCCTCTGAAATGTGTAAGCTTTGATTATCAGTCTGAATAATTAAAATTGCCTGACAACAAGCCATCTTGGGAGGCATTTCTCAAGGTGACCACTGCAGCTCATTGGCAGACACGCAGAAGTTAGTGCAGCTGCTTTACACGTTCTGTTGTTCTCTGGCCACGTAGGAGACTTAATTCTCAGATCTATTTTTCTGCTGCCTTCCAAGGTAATTGAAATGTCATCACTTAAAACTTATGTTTTCAGAATAAAATGCACAGCCTCACAAAATACTGTATGGAGTAGTGCACCCACTTTAAGTCAGAATTGTAAAGAATTCAGGCCAATTAAGCTGGCTCAGATCTCGTTTCCTTAAGACTCCTTCATTTCAGAGCTAGAATCAATGTCAAGTGGTGGTGTTGACTTCCTGGAAACGATTAAAAAAGTACTGCTTTCTTACTGATAGCAATTGACTGATACTTAAAACTCTTAGCTTTGGATTTTAAAGCACAGGTTTAAAAAGCAGCACTGTATGTAGCTTAAGTAACAAATAACAAAAGCACATTGGCAACGCAGGATACTTCACAGCTTGGCGCTGAGTGCTTTTATGTGGTGACATGTGCAGACATTCTCAGACAAAAATGAATCATGAAGAAAATGGGTTTTTTCATTTGCAGGGAGCACTGGGGAAAAAATAGAGCTACAGAATACCAAAAGATGTTTCCCACAGGACAAATAGAGGAAAGTATATTCCCTAGTATTTTTTTTCTTCAGCAGAATACTCTTAATGTATTGTGGAAATTTCTGCTGCCCTACAGCATGGCGTCTCTCTTGGTCTAATCTGAGCAGATGCATTTCTTGAGTTCCATGTAGCTAAGAACTTGTCCTACCTGCAATAATAAGATGTGCTGAGCAGCAGAGTGTGAGAGTTCAGGTGTTTACACCCGATTGTGCAAAACAAGCTTTTTTTCCAGCCTGCAACATACCCTCTGGACATATAGTTGAAATCTAACCTGGTAGCAAATTACTAAAATGTGAAAACCAGCTCATTATTCAGTGAGTCATATCCTTAATGCAGCTCTGGGTGAAGAATAAAAACAGAGTAAAGTGATGTGTAAGAAAGAATTCTTGTGTTACACTGAAGTGAAAGTGAATTAGTCTAAGTGCTGCAGAAGAATCTGAGCATCTGCAGCATAAGTAGAACTTAAAATGCAGTCTTAGATTCACTTTTTTTTCCAGCATCAAAAATGCAGGTCTTGTGCGTTCTGCAGGTAAGAAACTGATTTTTGGATGCAGACAGACACAAACACTATTCCTAACAAAAATACTCTTGGAAGAATGTCCATCTTTAATTCAATCAAATGTCCAAGATTGGTCATGTACATATCTTTCTTGGGTACTCTTCATTACACGAGGTTACCGGTGTTTTATTTCAGCGTTTTCCTGTAAGTCCCCTTCTTTCAGCATACCATCACCCACCCCTCACTTCTACTTTATTGCAAACTTCAGTTTCCTCTTCACAGTATAACACTCAGTTTATTTTTTTTCCATTTTCTCCAAGCTCTGATAAATCCAGCCTGACCTCCCACTCCCAGATCCTGCACTGTAGGGGTTGGCAATGTTCCTGTCATGCTGCTCCAGTTGCACAAAGCAACGCAGAGACTGCCTGCGGAGTGCTTAGGGGTGAGTCTGGCATTCCCCAGGTTGAAGCATCACCGCTCCATCTGTTGGCCCCGTGTTTTCTTGGCCCCATCCCTACTGGTCAGTTTGCTAAGGCAAAGGAAATGGTCAGCTGCAGTTCTGTGCATGAAAGCAGTCACTGGCTCTTCTCCACCTTCTCTGTGGTCTGAAGTAAATATTAGGGTCTTTCTAGTGTGGATGCTTTCAGAAAAGGTGAGATACAGTCCAGGTGGAATATTCCCAGGGTTTCTTATGCCTTTCACTCAGGATGGCAGTCAGGAATCAGGCTGGTAAATGACAATAGGAAGCTATTTCACATAATGTTCCTGGTGACCTGTTCATGAATATATAAATAACGCACTACGGGGAAAAAATAAATGCCCAGAGATCCTAAATGCTCTTGGCCAAAAATATGCCTGGTGTTATCATTGGTAACATAAGTATCACATGTATGAGGGCAGTTAATGTGGTAATTGTGTTACATTATGGGTGTTTTTCAGTTACAGTTTTAATCCTGACTTTATAGATCTTATCCATGAAACAATATCTGTAACTTTTAGCATCACAAAACTCCAAAAAGTGATGTGTAGATTAAGTTTTCTGTGGAATTCCAGATTATTCCACTGCCAGAAAACAATGGCAGCACTTCTGGCTCCACCTTCCCACCCCCTTCCCCCCCCCACTCTCCCCCGGGTTTAAATGTCTATACTGTGTTTACCATACTTGAATAGTATCAGATACAATGACTCCCTGAAAGCTTTTTAACTACAACAGAAATACCACTTTGGCCTTTTCTCCCATGGTCAGTCCATGTAACCTTTATTACAGTACATGATTTAATAATGAAAATAGTTGTTCTAAAGTTTCCTTTCCTCACTTAATTTTAACAGGAAATCAGTGGTAATCAAATATATTGAGCACAGAAAAGTTGCAAAAAAATGTATATTCTTTGTCTAGTTTAATACAAACAACCTATCTTTTGTGTAAAAAAAAAAACCAACCCAAAAACAAACCACCTGTTTGAATTCAGAGATTTTGAATTCCTATCTCATTTGTTTTCCTTTATTCAGATGGATATTGTGTAACTTCTTTAAAACTTGCTTCATAATGCTGACATAGTTTAACCCCAGCTAGCAATAAAGCACGACACAGCTGGTTTACTCAGTAGGATGGGGGAGAAAATCAAAAGGGTAAAAGTGAGAACTCCTGAGTGTGAAGAACAGTTTAATAATTGAAATTTTAAAAAACACAAAAAAATGAAAATGAAACTAAAAAGAAAGAGGGAGATACACCTCAAGGAAAAAGCAGTGGTGCAAATAAAGAATTGCTTACTACAAACTGACTGATGTCTGGCCTCTCCCCAAGCAACAGCAGCCCCCTGGATGGCTTCTCTCCAACTTATATACTGAGCTTGGCATTGTATGTTCTGGAATATCCCTTTGGGCAGTTTGGGCAGCTGTCCTGGCTGTGTCCCCTTCCAACTCCTTGTGCACCCCCACCCTTGTTGGCAGGGGGGTATGAGAAGCTGAAAAATCCCTGACTTGATAACAACAACTAAAACATCAGTGTGTTATCAATATTATTCTCATACTAAATCCAAAGCACAGCACCATATTAGCTATTGGGAAGAAAATTAACTTTATCCCAGCCCAAACCAGGGAATCTGCCTAAGAACAGATTATTCATTGGTGTGTAACCCATGTGCATGTGGCAGTGACTTCATGGCCTGGAGTTCAGTATGAGCTGATAATGGGATTTGCATGCTGTGCCTGCACTGCAAGACATTGCCATGTGACTGACTTACATTTGTTCACTTTATCTTGACTGTTGAAAAAAATACTCTTTCTTCTCATGTTTGTTTATATTGCTACTGAAATACTGTGAATTTTTTTCAGTAAGTGCAAAGCATAACCTTGCCCTGCAAGATTCTTTTCCAGTGAGAAATCACTCCAGAAATTGTAATATACTGAGCAGCAAGCAGATTTCAAGTGAATGTTGCATGGTTTATTTAAAATATTATTTAAGATGCCCATCAAAGCTGGCTTCAGATCTGATTTTTGCCTTCCATTGCGAAATATCTTGCTGATTAACTTCTCTTGAAATTTGGTATGCTCAAAATGAACTTGAAAAGAGTAATCAGTTCAGTTTTGCAGTTGTTGATTTCTGTGTTTACCCAATTTGACCATTTGAGATGTGTAAAAGAATAATCTGTTCCTATAGCAACATACACAGTCTGGAAGAGCTTCCATGGTGTATAGATTATATTGAATCCTTAAAAGCACATGTTAAAAACAAAGACAAGTTTAAAAAAAATGTGAATAATATAGGTATGGAGAGCTGATAAAGCAGTAAGAGGACATACCTCCTGTTAGGAATTTGAATGCCTTTTTTTAAGGTGTCCTTGGTTGGGTCTTGGCAAAAGTTTCTGGAATTGCAATGCATGTCTGACCTCACGGCAGAGTTTGCCAAGCAGCTGAGGTTATGGCAGTAGCAGTCTGACTGACTCAGCAAGATTATAGCATGAACCATATATTTAAATAGTGAGGTGCTGGCGAGAGACTTTTGTAGAGAATTAGAAAAAGACTGTGTAGTTGTTTGTTTGGGGTTTGTGGGATTGGGTTGGTTGTTTTGTTCAGGTTCTTTTAATAAGTCAGATTTACGCTTTCCTTCTACTTGGAGACAAAGCTTTGAAGTCCAAAGAAAGAGTAGGCAATCACTTTGTTTTCTTCTTGTGCTTATGAGTTTTTTTAGTTGAGAGGAAAAAAACTAGTCCTTGTTGAAAGACGAATTCAAAGTGCTTATGAGTGGTAGGATTTTTGGGTGAGTAAAGGTGGGTGTCTGCCAGTCTTGAACAACAAAACGGGCAAGGAAAATCTCAGTCCTTTCTCATGTGCATCTTTGTAGAACCACATCAATGGAGAAAGAACCTGATTAAGCCAAAAGGCAGAAGGTTGGCAGGGTTCTTACTTGAAAAGAACTTCAAGTGGAAATACTGACATATCTGAAAAACGAAGAATGATTTTTTTGTTAATATTGTTTCTAAAGTTTAATATAAATGCAGCAGTACGACTCAATTGTCAACATCATAGCTTGTGTTTAAAGTCCATGTTAGCAACTTCAACAGTACAAGTTCAAGATAAGAAAATTTATATATGGCAAACCTTTTAAAACCTGAGAAGCTTGTTAATCTCCAGTTTGATACATACATAGGGTACAAATTTCATCACTGTGTAAGAGGCAAAGGCTGAAGTTTAATACTAAACAGGGCTATAACGTGATGATGGAGACACACCAGGTTACCAGTACTCTGCTTTTTCAAGGAGGAAGGTCTTAGAACTTGCTCAGTCTCATTCTTTTTTCCCCATGATCTCACACCTCTCCTCCTCAATCCAGACCAGTTCTTGGGGTTGCCTGAAGGCAAGGTAGGCTGAGTCAGCATTATCACCTGGCAAACAACCTGCTCTGAATTTAGCTGTCACTCCTTGCATCAGCAGGCAAGCACCAGAGAGCCCTCAGGCAAGCTATAGCCGAATGTGTTTGGGCAGTAGGGAAGGGGTAGAGATGGGAGAGAAACAAAGCCTTCCTCCTTCAGGGCAGCAAGGAGGCTTCTTGCTTGGTCTAGGAGAGAATTACAGCATGGTCTCAGGTTTCTTTTATGTCTTTAAAGGTCTTGACCTTATAAAAATGCTGAAGTTTACAAATAAATGTATAGGTAACTTCTTATTTAAAACCTCTTAAAGAAAATTTATAAACTAGCAGAATTTTAATTTTACCTAGTTATACTACTCTTTCTCTGAAGCCTTGCAAAGCTCTCTAATAGTCTTAAGTCATACAGAGAATTCCTTAGAGCTGGAGATGTGCTCCTGACAGTTAAATTACTTGCTTGTGTATACCAGCTGTAAGGGCCTGCAGTGGCTGAGTAACATATGTTAATGCTAAACCAGACTTTATTTTTACTCTTTACTGTTTGAGTGGTGAGGGTAGAATACTTTGGATAATAGAAGCATAAGTCTTACCTGTTATAGTACAGCTTTTTTCTTCTGTCTCCATTTTACTTTCATTACCTTGTATGCTTTCCCAAACTGGACAAACATCTCTGTTTTAATAAGGTTTATGTTTTAACTAATTCAGTACTTTGAGAGTAAAATTAGTGCTCCCTGTGTTAAAACACTTGATTTTAACTTTAAATTTTAACAAAAAGCAATTTAAAATTTGCAGTGCAACTTTAAGAATTGTGTGTAAGGTCAGGGAAATATTCTTGTTGGGTAATCCAGAAGTTTTGTTTTTCTACCTCAATTTTTTCCCTTAGGATGCAAACCCAAAGGATTTCTTAATTTAAATTATATTTTCATTTTTATTTGTATTTTAATCTTAATCTCCTCTTCAGATAAGGATCTATAATTTCTTTTTAAAAATATTTGGGGAGTGTTTTCTGGTAATCTCTCTTGGTATATCCAGCTAGATATAAGGATATAGGTATCATAGAATCATAGAATGGTCTGGGTTAGAAGGGACCCCAAGGATCATAGAGCTCCAAACCCCCTGCCAGAGGCAGGGCCACCAACCTCCAGGCCTGGATCTACACAAGGTTGCCCAGGGCCCCATCCAACCTGGCCTTGAACACTTCCAGGGACGGGGCATCCACTACTTCTCTGGGCAGCCTGTTCCAGCCCCTCACCACTCTTTCTGTAAAAAACTTCCCCCTAATATCTCATCTAAACCTTCCTTCCTTTAGTTTTAATCCATTCCCCCTTGTCCTGCCATTATCTGCCCTTTTAAAAAGTTGAATCCCCTCCTGCTTATAAGCTCCCTTCAGGGACTGGCAGGCTGCCATGAGGTCCCCCCACAGCCTTCTCTTCTCCAGGCTGAACCAGCCCAGCTCCCTCAGCCTCTCTTGAAGACTTCTCTGTCGAAAAGCCTGAACACAAGGCCAGAGTGTAAAGCTGCTTTTTTTTTTAAACTAGAAATACATATCTGATACAGAATAAATCTCAGGATTAGGTTAGCAAATCACTTGGTGAGGACATTTCAAAGTTAATATTGTAGATAAATTATTCATGGTAATGTTGCTAGCGTGTAAGTTCCTCTAAATAGGACAAGTGCTAGTGTACATTAGAAACAAAATGCTTGCTTTCTTGTTGACTTCTCTGTATACAAACACTGCTAAATACTGTACTAACACAGAGGCATGCTAGTTACACTGTGCTGGTAAATATGCTCACCCATCATTTGAGTGTATTTATTCCTTTTAAAAGCGAATAAACGGGTTTGAAATAAACCAAGAACCTGGGTTTCTTTGGAGGTGGCTGTTTTCCCACAGCTGATCCTTACTAGGAATTCTGATGTATACAGCAGGGTTGTGAGCCCAGTTCTGAGTAACTCCTAAAACTCTGTGATGCTGTCCTTCGTAAATGACCTTGAACAAGAAGTTGCTTTTCTGTTTCTAAACAGGACTGCTGGGCTATGTCTGTAACACCTGGCTTTTGTTTGCCCTAGATATGAAGGGCAGTGGAACTAATGGCTTTGCTTGCCTGTGTCACTGCTCCAGACAAGGTGTTGCAATAAAACACACTTTCATTAGAGAATGTGTTCTCTAACTCTTGATATCAAACACAACTGGGCAGTAAATGGTGTCCTATTTTGGCATGTTATGGCACTGCAAGGTTTGGCCAAAGACATTTACCTTGTACAGGGTTCAACAAGGGTCTGGTACTTAAGAACTTCCTATCACAAACAGAATTCTTGGCTTAAACAGTTCATGAAAGTAGTGTTATGTCTGAAAATCCACAACCACTCCTTGAAATCCCAGTGCTTTTTCCATCCTCCTCTTCAGTGTTTTTTAGTTTTGTTTTTTCTGATGCTTGGCATGTATTTGATTTGTCTCATGTGGCAGACAGTAAAAGCATTAAAAATGTCTCACATGCTAGAGTAAATGTTTTTTCCATTGTGCAACACATTATTTTTCCAAGTATGCTGTGATGAGAGTACTGTAAGGCACAACACAAAAAGAATGTTCTATTGAAATGTTTCAAGTTAACTTGCCCTCCTGTCTTAGGAGCTTTTTGTGCATTCCTATACAGGTTTGCAAACCTGTGTCCCAGGCTGCTCAGATCAGTGGGTAGCAGTAAGTATTTTGGTATGCAGGTGATATTCAACTTATAACTAGTGTAAAACAAAGCCTGATGCTGCAGAAATTCAAGCAGAACTGGCCACTCCACAAGATCTAAGGAAGAAGAAGATAAAGACCATACCTGCTAACCTTGACTCATAAGGTGTTGGAGAAGAGTATAGAGGCACTAAAATGGAATGGCTGTGAATGTAAAACTGAGTGTTTGAAGATGAGCACGCTAAGTTTTAGTAAACAGCCAATTTAATAGAAAGTGTTTTGTATACTTGTACAAGCTCTAGACAAATATTGTTTCTTTGGGGAAGATCAAAATAGACTACAAACTACTGCAAGAAAATGAAGAGCTGTTTGCCTTAGGTTTTTGAGTAAAATAAGACTGATGTATCTGTCAACTTTTTCTAGTTACATCAAACATGGTTGAAATGTCTTTGTGCAAAGGAACTTGGATTAAATCCAAAGATTTTGAGGCATTACAATTGAAGATAATTAGTTCTTAAAATCAGCTCTCAGATAAATTCAGGAGTACTTTTCATTCTTGCTTAAAACTGTCTGTAGCCTTTAGCAGTTGTAATTTTCTCCTTACTACATATGAGTGTGAGCCAACAGAACTATTGCATGTGCATAACCACAAATTTGGTTACCAAAAGTTGGCCACAGAAATATTCTTTTATTCTGCAAAACAATACAATCCCTGTTCTTTATTGGGACAATACGAAGGCTTTTAAAAATGCTGTTGAGTAAGAAAATATGAATACAGTAAATAACCTGAAATATTAAGATCTGTGTTCTCCCCAGAAACAGTGGCCTCCCACTGTAGTAAATAGTGTCTTTATTGCTCAGATCTTGTCTAGTTCTGAGAGGTTTCTATACAGCTGTCTTTTTTTTTTTTTTTTTGGAGCTGTGTAACTATGTTTAAGTATTTCTGTTGCCAAGATTCTAAGCACTCCATGCTTCAAAGTTGGATTAAGAATATCTGCACAAGGTGAAACGCAGGTGTTGGGAAGGAGCTGGCTGCAGAGCAGGCCATTGGCAGCAAGGCCTCTGCATCAGAATGTAGGAGAATGACAGAACAAGGACTTAATGGTTTTCACACAGCAGCCAATTGTCATAGCCAACAGACTAATAAGTTTGGCAAATTCCTGCCTATGTCTAATTAAAACTTGCTCTGACCACTCGAGAAAGCTCTTCCACTGCTTTTCTGAGTGTCATTGTCAATACAAATTAAATAGTTTAAGAAGTTTCCTCCTATGTGTTTCTAAATGACTGACTGTTCTCCTCTTGTCTCAGGTCACAAAAGGCCAGCAACCACTGTGTCACTGACCTGTCAGAGAGAGAACACCAAACTGTCTTCTCAAATAGACTGCTTGGAGTTCCTGTGCCCTCTTTGTCAAACTGGCTGCCCTCAGCCGCTACTTCCATCTTACCCATCTCCAGCATAGGTAGCTCTCTTCATATGTGTGTTTTCATATAGTTTGCAGTAATAGTAAAAATATCTATATGGAGGCATTGAATATTTTTCTCTGTATGTGAAACAACTGAAATGTTGATGTGCAGTGTGCTTTGTGTTTTACTGCATGTGTGTGTGTACTGTTGAATAAAGGTGTAGTGCAGAGTAGTGGTACCTCATACTGATGCTATGTAGTTAAGCTTTTCAGCTATACTTCCCAAAGAAAATTGGGTGAGATGAATGCGAAGGGTTAGCTGGCTGAGGTATGAGAAGTACTATCAAATAGGAAAAATCTTGGTCTAGATATTTAAGATCAGTTTATAAGACAGCTACAGAAGGAGGGCTGTATGGACTGCATGTCTCTCTGCCTGATCAATGCATTCTGTAGATCAGTACCCAGAAACACTTCCTGTTCCAACTTCTCTTGCTTACTTACTGGATTATCCAAAACCACTCTTCAGTGGAGCCAGTGAGATGCATCTGATTCAGCAGCTGTGAAAGCCAGATATCTCCATATTTTTGGAGATGGCTCTAGTACCTGGCTGCCTGCTACCATATTTTGCTGCAGGATGTAAGTGGATTACTGCTGAAATAAGAAAGGAATGCTCTCTCCTGAATCTGCCCACCGCTGCAGGGAAATGAACTGGACAGAAATAACCTGGCAGACTTTATTTCTCTATTGCTAGATTCTAATTTTGCTGTTAATGTAAAGTTTGTTCTGACTGTAATTACAAATTGACAAGTACAAATTCATTCTAATTGCATTTCATGAGACTACTTAATCTTCATAAAGACACTAAGTCTGCACAATGTCTCGGTGTCACAAGCAGTGACTCATCAAGAGAAGGAGGAAAATACAGAACTCTGGGTCTTTCTGGTTCTTTGTTAAAAAAAAACACCTAAATGAGTCTAACAAGGTATTGGATCTTTAATGTTAAAATCAGTCTCCTTTACAGGGTACTTAAAACTGCTGTTTCATTCTGACATTAGATATGGAAATAACTTATAATAATGTATTTATAAAAATGTTTGGGAAGCTTTTGTTTGCCATTTGATAGTCAAACATCAGGGGTTTCCCAGCAACCCTATCAGACTTATTTTCTTTTCCTACAACTAGATGTATTTTGGAAAGAAGAGGATATGTGCCAAATCGGAAGGAATAAAGAACTTGAGGCAGCAAATACGGCACAATTTATAACAAATCAGTTTTAAATTCCATTATGTTACTACTGAAGGAGTTTTTTACTAAGAGTCATACAGCAGAGAAACTTCATGCATCATCTTGCTAGATGCACTGATCACTTAATGTACTTCTTTATGTCTTAGCTCTAATAAGATAGAAGGTTTCTGAGAACATATTGCAGATGCATAAAGAGAAAATGTAGTTATGTGTGAGTTATCTTCTTCCAGCTCTGAAGATAGTAGTTATCAGGGATGGGTCTTGTAAAGAGACAAGATGCATTTTCAAGACAGCATTCCCTTAGTCACTTTACTGAAAGTTCTTGTGTACTTGCACTATTTAGGCATCCCAAATTCTTGCCACACCAGCATTCTCGTAGCACAACACTTGTTCCTGTGCTAGTAAGTTACGGAATTTCTTTAAATCTGTACAAGTGAAAAATTCTGAGACATTCCCATAGGGTATTTTCAAAAACTACTGAATAAATACAGTAAATCACAAGGCTGTATGACCTTTTCCAGAAATCCTTATCACAGGAGTTAGAAATTAGGAGGGTTGTTCAATTGAAGTGCTACTACTAATTCATTAGCCATAATTTGTTTGTATCTCAAAGTTAGCATACTTCAGTAAGAAAACAAGATGGGATTTGTGAATTGAAGTCTTACTTAATGACTTCATATTTCTGAAATTGGGAAGATTGTGACTTGGAACATGGGTTACTAACCTGGTTTGAACAAGTGAATGACTTGTCTGAAATGGCACATGGAGTATTTTCTTTGTAGTGTATATTCAGCACTCATCTGTTCTGTGATCTGAATAATCTTCCATCCATCATCTGCAGTACCAAAAGGAAAGCTAAATGGCAGTCTTTTTGCAATGAACTGGAGAAGGTAGGATAGAAACAATATTCTCACTTCCATCTGACAAGCCCTGTGATTGACAGAGAAAAGTTATTTCTGAAGCCTGAGCCAATACTGTACGCAGGGCTGAGATGTTTGCAAGAGTTCTTTGTTTCTAACAGTTAAACTTTAGACAGATCCATGGAATTTTTTGAGGGAACCAGCCACACTTCTGAAGGAAAGCATTATAAGTTGGCTTTAGCCAAGTACCTATGTGGATTTGCTGACTTTTATGAAGGATGCAGATATGCAGGAAAATACATATTTAGATTTAAGGGTTTTCACAGAAATATCAAGCACACAAGGAATTTGAGTACATTATATAAAAATTTCAAATAAAACAGTGTGATGTAAGTAGGTAGGACTTTTGTATTCTGTATTTTGAAACATAAATATGCTTGCTTGGGAACAGGCCTGTAACAAAATGCAGAATGAGTATTTTGCTTCCTAAGTGATGCTGGTTTTACTTTGCACATTACCTTTATAAAGTACCAATTAGGATGTCAGTACATGGTTTTTCTCTTTGAACATGGAAAATGTAGCACTGAATACTGGGTATTTAGGATCTTAAATCAGTTCCCTGTTGTGTATAATTTGGAATACAGTCTTTAATGACATGATCACATTTGCTTTCTCTTGCTCTCGTGCACTTTTTTCTTCTCCCCCTCTCCAGAATGCCTCCACCTCACTGAGAGCACAGACAGCTTGAGCAAGATGAGTCAGAGCTGTTCAGTAAACAGAGACTATTGAATTTCCCCTTCCTCTGCTAAAAAAAGTTATACCACCTATGTCTAAATAGAAATTGTACAAGTGGTTTTCAAGGGGATCTTAAACCTGCTATAACAGGCTGGAAAACATTGAGAACATAAGCAAAATAAAAATTGCCTGGACAAACTGATAAAAACATTGAGAAAAAGCATGAGTCATACAGGCCATTAATTAAAAAAGGTAATATTGTTAAGACACAATTGTCTTTGTAAGGGTAGAAAAAAAATCAGGCTCTAACTACTTTAAAACATAGTGTTTGAAGTAAATGATGGTGAAAAGCAACAGGGAGAAAAACACCTTTTTATGATCATAGGTGTGTTGATTTAAAACAGGATGAAAATATTTGTTTAGCTTTAGTCTAAACACTTACATGACACATTTTATCTTTTAAAATCCTTTGGCATTCTTTTACTCTGACATATGGAGTGATAAATGTGCCACAGTTTCTCAATTCTGCCCTTTACATTCTAATTAAAGGAGAAACAACCCACTTATCTGACTGTTTTCCAGAAGGAAGGATGATGAAATTTATGATAGGTTGTGAGTTGGAACCTTCTCCCACTTTCCCTAGACAAGATCTTAGGGAACAGAATCTATTTCATAACTATCTGCTAGAGGTTGGAGTCTTTTAATGAGAGAATCTTGTCATAAAAATAATCACAGTTTACTTCTTATCCTGAGGCAGGGTAAACAATGAAAGATTTATTATGATCTCTAGTAATGGTGATATTTTGGAAGAGAAAAAAATCAGAATCTTTCTCATGGGGTAATTTGGCATGTGGATACACACTCTAATTGAAAGGAAATTAATCTTCCAGTTTTGTTCCAGATTTTTATGGAAAGAAAATATTTTAATATTTGCAAAAGTAATTCTTTACCTATCACTTCAGTGTATCATTCACTCACAAGCACAGAGTGGAAGGGACCCCTGGGTGTTCCCATGACAATGCTTTTGCTATCTAGTAGTTGTAATTCATGAGACTCAATGCCCACAGTCCCTCCTCTGAGCTTTGCTTCTATTTTTTTTAACTTTATGCCTGTCCAGGTACAGCAGAGCATACAGAAGTTTAAACTAGTGCTAAATAAAATAGTCCCAAAACCAAAAGTAGCATAAGCATCTCTATCCAGACACATGAAATCTTCTATGATGAGACTAGGCCTTCTCACTAGCAAAGGATTTCAAACCAAAGTTCATTTGATATTTTTCCCAAATGAAAGAACATGAAATCATTCAGATAAGTAATATTAAAAAACATTCACATAAGTAATATGTTGTGTTTTATTCTCATCACTCAGCAAGATCCTTGAAGTCTGCTTTTGATTTTTGGTACACTGGAAAACTTGGTGGTTTTTATTGTTTCTTACAGACAATTCTGCAAGTGTTGAACAGTACCAGGCTCACAGAATGTCCTTGGTGACCTCATTACTAATATTTCTCCTTTTTGAAAACTGAACACTCATTCCTAACCGCCTTTATTTATTAAAAGTATTACTCCATGCAAATACTTTGTGTTCTAGGAGAACTTATTTTCATGAGGAGCCTTTAGGGAGATGTCAGAGGTTTGAAAAATCCCATTTAGTACATCTGAGTAATTTTAACAAATACAATGGCTGATCTTTAAAGAACTCTTTTGCTCAGCTTTTCTCCAGTGGCTTTGTCTTCCATGAGAGAAAATGCGTGAGCATGTTTAAGCTTAACCAATTGCATTAGCACACATGTATGTATTGAAATTATTTATTTGCATCCCAAATAATGGTATTACTTGGGAGCTTTTTTGCTTTAACTTAGTAACACTTTTCAGATAACTTTCTACTCTCTCTGTGTCCTCATCTGGTTTTGGGTTTTTCGCTTGCTTTGCATCGGGAATACCTAATCATAGAATGGTCTCGGTTG
>VZTU01013091.1:0-18371 GCA_013400835.1 Zapornia atra
CCAACAACTTAAGTCTTTGCTCTAGCCACTGAGCATTATGGAGTCTTTTGCCTGGATCAAAGCAATTTGTTAGTCCCTAAGGTCAGGAGAGGAAGGAGCTTGTAGCCTAGAATCACTTAGAAGAATTGCTGTGTAGTAAGAAAACAAAAAAAAAAAATCCAGTAGACAGGTATAGCTGACCAGGAAAGTTATTTCCAAAGAGTTCCATCAATCTTCTGGGGACTCTGAAATTCAAGTTGTCATCTATAAAAATGATGTGCATAACCTTAAAAGATAAATGCAAAAGGAGATTTCAGTGATTTTGGAGGTAGTTGTTATTCCTCTTTGCTTACAGTAAGCTTTTGCTCTCAGAGGCTGCTTTTTTTTTGCTTTTTTTTTTTTTGGTTAAACCAGTATCTGTGTACATTTCATTCAACCTAGTAGAAAAGTTAACATTCCATAACAGCAAGTTATTAAATGATACTTTGTGTTGGTGTCTTGGTTACCTGTGCCTGTTTTCTCACTGTGTTTTTGTAGATCTATGAATCTCCCAGTGCTTGTGGGGGACCTAAAACTTGTGATTAATGAACCAAGCAGATTGCCTCTATTTGATGCTATCCGCCCACTTATCCCATTAAAACATCAGGTGGAATATGATCAGCTTACACCCAAAAGATCAAGGTAAGAGAATGTAGAACAATGCAGCTTAGCTTAGACAAGCACAAAATACCGAGTTCTCAGATAAATTCCAAGTAAAGTATGAGTCACCTGTATAGAGCTGGGCATAATTTTTCACTTTTGTTCTATTTGCTAGAAGTACAGTCTTAACCTACGTGAAACTGTTTGCCAGATAGTTTAGTAAAAGTAGTGGAAGGGAGTCAAAATCAATGCTTTCCAGTTGAAACAACCTGTTCTCATTTTCTCCTCCATTTTATAATTAAGGAGAAAAATCTTACAGCTCTGACCCTCCTGAAGCAAACAGCTTCATGACTGCAGATGTCTCTTCTTAGCTAAAGCCATCAAGTTGTTTTTTTTTAACACACATTGGTCCAATCTTCAGTAAATTTGCTTTTTTCATGCCTAAATGTTACAGGAGAAAAATAACGTCTAACTTCCATATGAAGCATTATTGCCATAAAGTGTTACGCAACTGAATAGTCAAGTATCTTACATTTTTGCAGAAAGCTGAAAGAGGTGAGACTGGATCGTTTGCATCCGGAAGGACTTGGAATAAGTGTGAGAGGTGGAGCGGAATTTAGCTGTGGCCTCTTCATCTCCCAGCTAGTTAAAGGAGGACAGGCAGACAATGTTGGACTTCAGGTAATAAAAATAAGTTACAGCTGTTGTGCTGCAAAAATGCATTTTGCTACAATGTTAGGGAAGTAGGCAGTGAGAATTGTTCTTTAATATTTAGAAACAGCTATTGCTGAGGTGCTTTTTATCACTTGTAATAAAATCCATAACATATCTAAGTTCATGCCATGGTAAACACGATTATACCAATGGTCAATCAAATTATTAAAATTGTTCTTTTTTTTCTTTTTAAATGATATGTAAACTTTTTTTTTGTATCTAGTATATGACAAGTTTTGAAAATAGAAGGGCTTTTTAGTGTGTTTAAACTTAATGAATAGCAACAATTAAGCAGGTAGAAAGAAAGATCTTTCCACTTGTAAGGAGGTGGAAAGAAAGATCTCTAACTGGACTGTGGAAAAGTCTTTTAAGTTGCCAGGTTGTGATTAAATGTAGAACAGAGTATATAAATACTAAAAGTGATAATTCTGCCTTGCACAGTTATAATTTGTGTAATGGAGTGTTTATTTGGTTTATGCAATGGATCCTTTGTACTACAGAGAATTGCACTTTCAGTGATTAAATTTTAGATATGTGAATTGTAAGAAGGTTGCAAAAAATAATTATGTATAGAAACACTTTTTTTTTTTCCTAGATCAGTACTTAGCAATTTGCACTGATAATGTTTTGGATCTTTGGGTTTTTGAATGTGTCTTTTCTTGCTTGCATATATCTCAGTGAAGAGATAAGTGAGCAACAGCTCTGGCAAATGTCTGCACCTTTCTGTGCTTTCAAAGCTGATAAGGTGTATTAAAGGTCTCCATTTCTGAGTAGAAAGGCTGATATGCCTGGCTAATTTCAATTTGTTGCCTATGAATAGTTGCTGGAAGAATTGACGTTTAAGGGTTGTATTTAATACTAGTCCAAAATCTATTAGGCTGGCATAATTCATTATAGTTTTAAACTAGTGTGTTTTGTAGATATGCTTCAGGCTAACCCCATTATTCAAATTATATTAAAAAAAAAAAAAAAAGCTCTGTCAACAAGTGCTACTGGAAGGATGTCCATTTGCATTGTTTTCTCAGTATGCCAAAAGGCACTGCTGGCTTTCTATAACTGAGGCCATCATACTATGAGTTGGTGAAAGTGATTAGGATTGTCAAGGGTCTTTGGGCTGGGTTGTACAAACTGTACTGAAACTCAGATCATTACTAGAATTTGGTAGGGAAAGTAAGGACAATAAGGGGGGGAAATATGCTTGATACAGACTATAAATTTGTTAGACTGTATGTATTAAGATGAAAGTATAGTGCTGTGAAGCTCATATAACCTTCTGACTTTTAGTTCTTTATATGTTAAAGCTCAGCCTAAAGCGCCTTCGTAATAGGTAGCACTGGGCACTTTCTGAACCCCACTGAATAGCAGGAGCTGACAGGCAGCCCATTGTTCTAAATTGCTGTCTTGCAGTAATGCCAGGTGCTTCTGAAATTTCACCTGCCTGCTTTATTTAACTAAATCTCTACACATTTTCTATCCCAAAAATGCTGTCTGAGAAAGGTATAATGACCTTCTATTATATTATCAGTTTTACATCCTGCTGCTTTAAAAGAAAAAAAATCTAATCAATTTTGCATGCTTTCTCCTTGAAGTAGTTTTGAAGTGACACTAAAATGCCTGAATAATCATGACTGCTCATTGAGATATTTGTAGTTTTGACCCTCTTTTTTTTAACTACAGTTTCTCTGAAAGGCAAGTATTTTGTCCTTTCATAAAGAAATTTTTTTTCTCTCCTTTTCTTTCTGAAACTTATGTCTCTGGGGATTCTGCTGAATACAATAAGATGGAGATTGCTATGAATGATGAAAGTGGAAGAAGTAAACAAAATGAGAAATTTGAAACAGCGGTGATGTTATGCGAAACCCCCTCCGTTTCCTGGAAGCACTAAATATATTTCTCATATTAAAAGTTACAAATAATAGGCATTTTACTGGGCAAAGTTAGGTTTGCAGCTTTTCTTCTCAAGTCTGTCCTCTTCCTGGTTGATAGGGGAAGGGGAAACTGAGATGTAATAGCAAAAGAATTGTTACTATCCTGTTCTGCTCAGTCCTGCAGACTTTTATCTCAAGAGCTTCTGATTCAGAAGGTAGGTATACAGTGATACCAGTACAAAAGTAACAAAATACATTAAACCAACCATTTATTACTTTGGTATATGGACATGTTTTTTGCAGGCAAAGCTGTTGAGGTGTCCTAAAGAGAAGCAGTTTGTTACATGTCTATATGTCTTCTGTAGTTCATGGGGTGTATCTGAAGCACCACCAGTAATATGTTGTCATTCAGTAAAAGAAGTGTCATTAGGATGAGGGAAGAGTACTAGACTGCCTCTGCATTTTGTTTCTGATGCTCAGCAGAGAAGTGTTAAAAGTACCTATATGGGAAAAGCTTATTCCCATATGGGAGGAAAAAATAAAATATGCTCTTGGATGCATCTATAATTTTGTGTGTGCCTCTTAGGGAGGTGATACACTAATAGTAATGACTTGCTTACTGAATGGTAGCACCCTCAGAGCAACACCAGTTCTGCTGGTACAGAAGCTATATAGATACTCACAAATGGCACTGCCATTTGCAGTCCTAACCCTTGGATGCATCTCTGTTTTGGCACAGCAGTTAATAACAGTAGGTTGTTACCCTTTTAAAAAGCTACGTTTGTGCAAACCCCGGCTCCGTGGTCTGTTATGACTTGTATGATATGGAGGATATGAGTAGGGATGGATCTTGAACTAACCTAAAACCACACAGAAAATCCCAACAACAAAAATATGTAAGATCAACAGAAAAGTCTAGATAGATCAAATGAGGTTGGCATTGCAAATTTAGATATTTATGCACAAACTTTGGGTATTTTTGCAAGTGAGTAATCCAGACAGAGCCCAGAGCTGGGAATGGAGCAAGCAAGCTTTTTGAGCATTTTACTATTGAGGAACTCAATTTTCCTTTGAAAAGCAGAGCTCGCTTGCTTTAGTAGCATTTCCAAGAATAACCATCATAATCCTAAATAGGCTGAGAGTCTCTATGGCGTGTAGATGATATTGAGTCTTTCTGCACTGTGGCAAGTCTGACTTATTTCTGAGTTTTGTCACTTGGCACTACAGTCATATTTCCAATGCTAATCTCAGTCCTAAAAATTCATTATTTACAGTGGATTTCCTGAAGCATTGCGGGCAGAGGAACAGCTCTAGACTGAATTCTTGCGTTTGGGGTGGGGAACTAGCTTAGAATTTAGCAGCGTCTTTGTGAGGGAAAGTGGGAGTGCAATGGCATGGCTGCGAGGCCTGTGAGGCGAGTGGGGGGATGGATGAATGCGGCTTTGAACGTTTGTAGCAAGTTGTTTGAGTGTTCCTTCATAGCGAGGGGGGGTGACACTAAACTGCAGACTCCGTGTGCTTATCCTGCTCTGATTCTGCATTTTCGCCACAGGTTGTGCGTTCAAAAGCCTTCTCTACTGATCTGCTTCTGTTCCTAATAAGGATCTCATTAAAAATCTGACTGGTTTAAACGAGAACACTCAAGCTCTTAGGAGTGCTGCAAATTGTAGGCAGGCCATCGCCCTGGGTGAGATTTTCGGGTGTCCAGCAGGTGGAGCAGAAGCACCACTGGTTAGGGGCTGCGGACCACACTTTTTCCCTCTGAAAATGCGTTCTCTCCTGCTGGACAGTTACATGCTGCATTTTCTTTGCTTTGTAGTCTTCCGATGCTGTATTGTATCAGCTAAAAGTCTTTAGATTCAGTGGAGAGGAAAGTGCACTTCATGATCTATGCTGATAAGGTGACCATGTTAGTGTTTTGTGTGCTACTGCTGCGTGTGTGGCACTTCCCTGAAGTAGTAGATATTGTTTGTGAAACAAGTGAAAAATAAAAGTATGTTGGGGGTAGGGAGGAGGGGTTGGGTGATGTTGGTTTTGGTGAACTGTTTGGGTTTGGCTTTTTAGCTGGAGAGATCACAGTAGGAAGATTTTATAATTCTTATTACATATGAAAAAGAGCAGAGGCAGTGGATGATGGCATGCCCAATGTGCCCATCACCAAGGTGAGGGAAGTTCATAAGACCAAGTTTAGTTTCACATTGATCAAAATAGCTAAGCAAGTATCTTAGAGAATGTATGGTTTAAAAAAAAAAAAAGGGGGGGCGGTGGGACACATACTGTGAAGCATACAGGAAGAAAGTTACTCCAAAATTATGTAAATCGAAAGATGGACACTTGTATGCCACAGGTGGCCTTAACTACAAGGCATTCATTTTTATGCTTTCTACTAGGTATTGTTTGTAAAAATATTATTGGACCATTAACTTGCCCTTTTGGTGTTAAATATTAACCTCAAACAAATACAGGTAAATATGATCTGGATGTTACCTGAAATGCAAATAAGTATTCAGGGCTCAACCTTATCAAACCTTTGCATCAAAATAATTGCTAGATTGCATAATTGCTTAAAAACTTTTTAATGTTAATTCACTATTTATATCTTCCTGTACCTTTCATTTTTGAGGTTGGAGATGAGATAGTTCGTATCAATGGATATTCTATTTCATCATGCACACATGAAGAAGTCATAAACCTCATTCGTACAAAGAAAATTGTGTCCATAAAAGTAAGACGTAAGTAACATCAAAGAAACACCAGAATCACTAAAGATTGCTGTGAATAGGTGGATAGTGATCTGTAAAAAGTGTTACTTCACATCTTATTTTTTTCTTTTTCAGATGTTGGCATGATACCTGTCAAAAGGTAATGGTATTTAATTTGAAAATAATTTGTTACTCATTTTTACATAGCCTGTTCTGTATCTAAATAACCTCAGTGTTTCTGTTTGCAAATGTGCGAATGGGTATCTCCATAGCTGATTAAAATGGCACATCCCTTGTGATAAATGGGTAGGTGTCTTGTTTGATGAATCTGAAGTTGCCTGCTTAAATGAACAGATTTCTATTTCCTCATTATTCACGAACGTTACCTGGAAATTTCATTATCAATGCACCTAGCTTAGCAGAGAGCTCCACTGCTTCTCTGCGTACTTAACATTTGAGGATTTCTTTAAAGCTTAGAAAATTTTCAAATTATTCTCTTCCAATTTTTGTGGAAGATTTGAAACTTTAAGTGGAATATTTGAGAGGTGTTAATGATGGGAGGTGTGTCTCTACATAGACACTTACATAGGCTGTTCAAGTCACCATGGTTATTTTCACAGTTTTTCTTAGTTTCCCAAAAGTGTTTCACTTGAGATTTTTCTCATTTTATGTTTGACCAGCTTTACTAGCCTAAATAATTGTATGCTTGTTTGGTGTTCTACTTATATTGCTGAAAAATAACCAGTTGTTTTAAGTGGTACCCAAAGAAACTCATGGATGCAAAAGAAGATGCCACATTGCAAAGTAGTTTCTTGAATAAGTTCATATTTATTTTGTCACCATTACTTTAAATTACTTTTTCCTTCCAGTTCAGCAGATGAACCCCTTAAATGGCAATATGTCGACCAATTTGTGTCAGGCTCTGGGGTAAGAGATTTTTGTTAAGATATCCTCTAAGAAATCGTTAATGGTTCTGAAACACTTTTGCCTCAGATCTTATCATAGAAATTACTGTATATATTTCTATGATACAGTATCTTGTTGCAAGTCTTCTGGGAGAAACTTTTTTTTTTTTTTGTGGTATGAAATGGTTCTAGAATAATGAGATAAGGAAAGGGCATGATACAAATAAAATATCTTGTACTCGTTAATAGGTACTTTATTCTGCTTGAGCTTATTAACTTACCAGGCTGTAGTTCTGCTGTGTAAGCCTTTAACAGATTTTTTGGCCTATTTTAGCTGTATTAGTGGAGGAATGACAGAAAAGAATGCAAGTGACTGCAGTGGGTTGCAGCACTGAAAAGAGAGATCACAATCACTTGAATTGCTTTCAGGAAGAAAGACTTAGTTAAATTGTAAGCACTATCATATGTTTTTTCCAGATCTTTTGTCAAGGAACACCTAAATTATTATTTTGTCATATCACTTTCCTCTTGACTATTTAAATTATCTTCTCTGAATAGAAAGATAAAGTCAGTCTTTCTCCTCAGCCGTGCAGCTGCACTGAAATGACTGTACTTCACATTCATCTCCAGTAGGACCTTGCACAGGAATCGTACCTTGATATTGGCAGGCTTTGGTCCTGACCTTGGTACAGCTTCAACACAGAGTAATATCTGCAGCATTCCTTAATCCTCCTACAGGAAGGAAAGGGCAGTGTTGCTGGTCTTGCTTCTTCTGGAGGGAGAGACAACAAAGAGAAGAAAGTCTTCATTAGCTTGATTGGTACAAAAGGCATGGGATGCAGGTGGGTACATGCTTCCTGTTAAGTCACTGATTTAATTGGGATATCCAAGGCAGTTATTGCCATCCATCATTGAGATATCAGGAAAATGGAGATTCATGCTGAATCAGGCAGGCAAACCGAAACAGGAAGGTATCTGTGGCACATGTTACCAGTCAAAGCATAAAGTGCTACAAGTTCTAACTTAAAACCAAAAAAGTCTTTTCATGTTACAAATAAGACCAGGCTGAAAATGGCATGGTGCAAAATGTCATCGAATTGGATATTTTAAATGCTTTTACGTTTTAAAATACTTCAAAATACTGTGCTGTGATGTAGCACGTTTCAGCACTGACCGGTGTCAGGTTTGCTCCCTGAACAGAGATTTTGGGGTAAAATGGATATTGTAGGATTTCTTATATATTTAGGAATATGTAGTTGAAGTTATCAAGATTGGGATGCACAGAATATTTTCTAAAGGATAAATTTTCTCTCATGTTATTTGGAAGATCTAAAGGTTTTTAAAAAATTATCTGCAAACCTGGAGGGATCAATCAATATCGTCTGCTGGATATATTATCTACAAAATTCATTGATGTGTTTGGGCCCAGATTAGATTGCAGCTTAAAGTTTCCAAACTAGATGTTGGCCACTGGTTGAAAGATCCTGCTTTCTTCTAATAAATAATCCTGAAAAATAACATTGTATTGTACATATAGTAGACTTGGGCTTGTTGTACTTATTGTACATATAGTACAGTTCGCCAAGGAAAAAGCTCAAGGAATGAGTAATTCTTCATTACGCGCTTGCTTTATGATGTCATTAGTGTCCCAGTCCATTACACAATGTAGGTCAGTATACTATGCTAGTTTCAACATCTAATAAAAATATTAAAGCTTCTGAATTTTTCCTTTTAACTTTTTCTTAAATCGCAGTTTGGTCGTGTAAAAATAGATTGTGTGTGTACTGGAAAATTTCACTGTTTGTTTCAGTGTAGGGTAATGCCATAAAAACATTCTTAATTCAAAAAGAATTATGAGAAAATAGGAGACAAATTTTGAGAAAACTACTAAGACTTCTCATTGTATTACACTGTATTTTTTTATTAATATTATTCTGTAAATGTTTGGGGTTTATATTCCACCAGTATTTCCAGTGGTCCAACACAAAAACCAGGCATTTTTATCAGCAATGTTAAGCCAGGTTCTCTGTCAGCAGAAGTGGGCTTAGAGGTAAGTGTGCCGCCTTCCAAGGTAGGTGTGGCAAGGAAATCTTGTTTGGTATTTACTACTTCAAGGTTCCTGGATCGCTGTAAATTCGCTGTGGTTTGGTTTTGTTGTTTTGGTTTGGTATTTTCCATGGAAGAGAAATACTATGTGGTTCACTTCAAATTAGTGAGTTTTCTAAATTTTAAGAACATGAGACGCGTCCTTCTGGGTCCGACCAACAGGCCATCGAGCTCAGTATTCAGACCTCAACAGTGGCAATAGGAAATGCTAATATGGGAGAATGTGCAGGCCTGGCCAGTTGCCAGTCTGTTCCTCTTGTAGTCTGCCTCAGATCTTATCATAGAAGTTACTGTATATATTTCTATGATGCAGTATCTTGTTGCAAGTCTTCTGGGAGAAACCTTTTTTTGTGATATAAAACAGTTCTAGAATAATGAGATAAGGAAAGGGCATGATACAACAGATTATTATATTAAAAAATGTTCGTGTATCTTTTTCTGTTTTCATTTCGTATATGTACTTATTTAGCATTTGTACTAAAATTTGGATTAACTCTTTTAGGTTGGTGATCAGATTGTTGAGGTAAATGGAGTGGACTTTTCTAATGTGGATCATAAAGAGGTAAGATCAAGTCTTCCTAATTCCCAGAATACTTGTCAGCTTATTAAGCATCTGATTTCTGGTATGCAAAATACATTTTGGTATCGGGCTACTCAACAGAAGAGGTTGTCTACTGGACATGGGAATTTGAAGATTTGAATTCCTACCACCTAGTTTAGTTCAAGCTGGTCTTCTGGAAATTTCAGCCTTGACAACCAGCATCTTTCATCCTGGAGGGCCTTTTATCACTTAATTCAAACTGATTTTTGTTTTGCTTTCATTTGCAGGCTGTCAGAGTGCTCAAAAGTAGTCGTACTTTGACTATCTCTGTGGTAGCAGGCGCTGTAAGTAGTATATTTATGAAAATTACTATGTGGGTAAATAAATGGTGAAAATAGTTGAAAATAAAGCTGTGTTTCATTATAATATCTATACCACTAAATTCTATCAAAGCAGGGCAGTTTTAAGTGGCTTTTGATTATTTCTTTGATATCTACAGTATTCTCAAAACAAAATTTTGTGTCTGTGGGCCAGCTCAGAACCATGCCCTTGACAAGGAATGGAAATTAATTGTAATGGTTTCTCGTGTTTGAGAGCTTCTGTTCTAATAGATAACTGCTGCTGCTGAAACATGAAAAGTGAATTGGATTGGAGTTAATGAATTTTTCTTCGTGAACAGCTGATGTCTTAGTCTTATTCCAGATTAATTCCTTGTGTAACTGTTTATCTCATCTCTTTAGTGTATCAACATACTGAAAATTGTTCAGTTTTCCATTTCCACTGTTTTGTACAGCAGAACTACATGTCTTTAGGGCCCAGTATAAAGCTAGCTAAATTTATTAAATCTTTCTACTGACTTCAATGTGGCTTTAAATAAATGTTTTAGTGTTTTTTGCTCTTTTAATCCTTATAGTTAAATGTATAGTTGTAACTAAGAGGATACTCAAGTTGTATAGACTAATGAAAGACTGTATTTTCTAATTGCCTTGCAACTGAATTAAATAGTGAAAACAAGATTAAATCATTTAAGCTACTTCCTAAGGGTTGATGTATACTGTGTAGCTATATTAAAGAACTCAGTTTCATTAAACTACTCATAGTGTAGATGCAGTTTTCCAAAGGCATTTTAGTCATTGTTTAAGCAAACGCTCCAGACTAGTCGATTAAGCTCCAGGATCTCAACATCCTGAGGACTTGGTTTCAATGCCCAGATATGTTACTAACTCTTAGAAAAGTTGTGATCTGCTCCGGCATGTACCACTGGGAACCCATCTTTAAAATGGTGAATTTTTGCTGTGGAACTCTTCTGCTCCATCCTACTTGACCTTGGATTTGTCTCCTTCCCTCAGTACAGAGCTTTGTACTGAACAAGAGGTTGCGAAAGGCAGCAGCTTCTTTACTTCTGTTTTTCAGTCAGCAAAGACCCTGGTGCAAAGGATTCTTCATTGCTAGCTGTCATTTGAGCTGTTACTCTGAGCCTTATAAACATGAAAAATCCTACCTGCCTAGTTAACATGGGATTTTAATTTCAGTAATGAAAATTAGATAAATGCTATCAAAGCATTCCACAAATAGTACCACGGAAATTGCTTTCTTGAATAGAAAATAGTGCTGATGTCTTAACTGTAAAGCAAATGGAACAGGAACAAAACCAACTGAAACACATCAACTGTTGAATCTTTTGGCAATGTATGCTCCTTGTTTTTGATTTCCCTGAATGATGGTACATTTCCACAGCGGTCACAAGAGCACTAAAACACAAGTACTGCGTACCTGTTTTTCCACATCAGTATTAATTCATTGCGCTACTGAGATTTCAAGAAAATATTATGTGGTGTTTCTTCTGGGTGACATACTCGGATGTATGTCCTTTGCACAACCTTTGCACTGTTGTTGCTGACTTTAGTAGTTGCTTGCCTTTTCTGAGGTGTTTAGCTTATTGTAACTTCAACAATGAAACTGGAGTAGTTCTTTGGAATGAAATGGTTACATCTTTCAGTATTTTTTCATAAAGCATTTCTCAGAAAAAGCAATATGAGGAAATGGTAGATATGCTGATAGTAATCGGTTTCAATTAGTTCCTAGATCTATGTTCATGAGCCTTTTTTGCAACTGTCTTGAGTGACGGTTCTGATTGCAGGGAAAGGAGCTGTTCATGACTGAAGAAGAAAGGCAAAGAGAAGCTCGTCTTCGTGAGCTAGAACGCCAGGAGTTAATGCATCAGAAGCGACTTGCTCTGGAGACTAACAAAATCATCAAAGAGCAGCAAGAGAAAGAGAGATTGTAAGGACTCTATGTAGGACAGTCTGAAATGTTTAGCTTGAATTTAGAAAGGACATGGAAGACAGAAGAACTTTGAGAAGATTCCTAACTTAGATTAAGTTAATCTTGCTGTTACAGAGTTTCTGTTTATAAACTCTTATCCTGTGATGCTCTTGACATAATGGAATTTCAAAGCTTTATGTTGTTCAAACACATCGTGAATAGAAGGGGTAATTTTGTTCCTTGACTGTCATGCCCCCTATGGTTCAATGTGATATGTTATTTTTTGATACCATCCCCGTATACTTTACTTTTATCGGAACAGTTATAAATTTTATACTCTTACAGTAACGCTCTATGCAACTGTCCCAGGAGGAGATAGTAACTTAGAGTTAAATAGATTATATGCCCTTATTATACAGGTGGTTATGAATGTCCTCAGGGTTCCTACAAAAGTATGTTGAACCCGTGGTATCTTAAAGATGTCACTTAAAATGGAGCATTTTTTCCTCAGTGCAGAGGTATTTACTGTCTATATCTTTTGCTAACTATACGCTGAGGCACTTCATGCAAGTTCTTACTCAAGAAATATTATTTTAGCCATTGTGTCCTAATTCTTTTTTTTTTTTTTTTTAAATAGAAGAAAACTGGAGATTTCCCAGAAGGCTGCAGAGGAAGAAGAGAGATATCGCAGAGAAATACAGGAGTAAGTAAAAACCTACACAGGCAACCTGGAAAAGAGTCCTTATATATTAAGCCTGTCTGCAACGGTTATGCATATTCTTTTCTAATAACATGATGTGTATTTCCATTTAGTTAAATGTGGAGTCCAATGCATATGAGTAAGTACACAACAGTTATGTAATAGGAAACTGATCTAAAAATCAGCGCCTGGAGAGCATGAGGGTTATGGCGATAATAAAGTCAATGTGAAATTTAAGTTGAGTGCTTGTTTTAGAAAGTCATTGTTATAAATGCATAAAGAAAATTAAGTCGAAGTAAGTTCTGCATCTCAGAACTTGTTTACTCTGTCACGGAGCAGCTACATTTAATTTGAACAGGAAAAAAAAAATAATGCTGTAAGAAAATAGATCAGGGAAGAAACAGAAGAATGACTAGATCTGGAAAACATTTCCACTTAGTTTATATTTTAAAAATATTCCGGTAGTTTGTTTATGATTTGTAAGAGAGTGTACACAGTATGGTATTCAGTAGCCTTTTCAGTCTACCAGATAGTTCTGAAAACAAAAGCTATATAGATTTACACTGAAATAAGGACTTTGATGCTAATTATCTTGAGTAGATATTCAGTCATCATAAATTTTGAGTAGGCTTTTGCTTTTCTGAGGAGATAATTAGTTCAATTAAAACTGGTACTGAAAGCAGGAGGTGGTATGACCTGTTTTATTTCAAAAATAATATTTTTTATTATTTTCAAGGTCTATTATGTTTTTTAAAATCTGTGATTTGAGAAACTAGAGACGCTTAAAGATTGTAGCATAATAAAGTCAGTGCTATAAATGTAACTTAAGCATTGTTTTACACCTTGTAATTTAAAATTAACCAGTGTAACAGTAATTAGATTCCAAATGAAATATTGGGCAATTGCATGAAAGATAGAGTGAAATTGCACGATATCTATTTTGGTGCAACCTTTTAGAGCTAAGATTGACCCTGAAGTATTCAACTTTGCCACTTTGCGTTAAACAGACTTTAATTCATATTAATTCACTTGAGCTACTTTTCATGTACCTGCATTAGCTAAAATTCTCTGACAGAAAGTGCAGGGGTTTCTGAATCTCTGAGGTGCACAAAGGAATGCATTCCCCAGCTGTCAGAAAAGTATTCTGACAATTGTGCTGTGGGCTGCACTGCAGCCTGTGGGTGAATTCTTACACGTTTTGCTTTCCTAATTCCTGGGGAATAGATAACATCCTGTTCTTTATTGAGGTCTACTGTAAAATTTCCTCAATAGCCATGAAAAGCTGCTATAAAAGAAAACCATTGCAGATGAATAATAATTCTGTTCTCCAAATCCAGATTGCCCATCAGTTATAATGAATGTTCAATATCTGCAGTATCCTTCTAAACTAAGTGCATCTCTACTCGCTTTTTGAGGCCTTTCGTGATTAGGCTGCATTAAGTGCCAGAATCAATAGCCAAGAATCTTGGTGACAGCCAAGAATCAATTTTGGATGATTTGAAGGCACCACATATGGAGCTGCAAGCTATTAGGTTATACAGCAGTTCTCTTGTGACCTACTTGAGATTTGCTGAATTTTCCTTCACAATGACCTTTTTTTTTTAAATCATGGTGCCTTTCTAGGTAATTTACTTGGTTTATGAAACCCTTAGTCCTGAAGCATAACGGGGTTTTTTGTTGTGTTTTGGTTGTTTGGTTTTTTCACTGGAATGCTGAATTTATTGTGGTTTGTGTCTCAGCTTGCATTTTAGTGTAGTCTAGGACAGTACATTTAGGAAGCAATCATAAAAAAGGAGATAAGATATAGAAAAAAGATGTGCTTTTTAGCTATAATTAAACATTGTAACACCTCATTTAGGCATGTGATATATGATCTGTCACTTAGTATTTTCATTGAAACTGACTATTTTTATAAAGGATACTTCCCAGTTCTAAAAATGAAAAGTTATTAGGTTTCAGGGAGAAATCTAATGAAGTTCAACCAAAGCAAGTGCAAAGTTTTGCACCTGGAGGGGAACAACCATTCGTTTCAGTACAGGCTGGGGGATGACCTGCTGGAGAAGAGCTCTATGGAGAAGGACCTGGTGGATGACAGGTTGGCTATGAGCCAGCAGTGTTGGGCCAACCATCACTGGGCTAAGAGACCCAATGGGATCCTGGGGTGCATCAGGAGGAGTGTGTCCAGCAGGTCGAAGGAGGTGATCCTCCCCTTCTACTCAGCCCTGGTCAGGCCCCACCTGGGGTATTGTGTCCAGTTCTGGGCTCCCTGGTGTAAAAAGGACAGGGATCTCCTGAAGAGAGCCCAAAGAAGGGCTACAAGGATGATTAAGGACCTGGAACATCTCCCCTATGAGGAGCGGCTGAATAAGCTGGGGCTGTTCAGCCTGGAGAAAAGAGGACTAAGGGGGGACCTTATTGGTGTTTGTAATTATCTTAAGCATGGGATGCAGGGGGAACTAGCCAGCCCCTTTTCAGTGGTTCATGGAGACAGGACAAGGGGTAATGGCTGCAAATTGGAGCACAGGAAGTTCCGCACCAACATGTGGAAGAACTCTTTCACAGTGAGGGTGACAGAGCCCTGGGACAGGCTGCCCAGGGGGGTTGTGGAGTCTCCTTCCCTGGAGATATTCAAGACCCGTCTGGACGCCTATCTGTGCAATATGAGCTAGGGAGCTGCTTTGGCAGGGGGGTTGGACCCAATGATCTCTCGAGGTCCCTTCCAACCCCTACAATTCTGTGATTCTGTGAAGACATGATTGTTGGCTTCAGTCAAGGTGGCAGCATTCCAGTGAGTCACTCTGGTCTTAATATCTCTGCAAGTGTTTATATAAGTCTCAATATTAAATAAGAATGCTTTGCTCAGTTACATTATATTGTGCAATCTATTTTGGTAGTTTAGTAAATGAAAGTTGGATTGATGAAACAAATTACCTTTGGGGGAAGGGGCAGTTTATTATTCTTTATATTAAAGAGGCAAAACCAAACATACTGAACAGTAACTAATTGTAATAAATTTATATTGATGCTGTTGTTTTTATACTCAGAATGCCTCACTGCGGTTTTTTTCCTATAGGATAACAGCAGAGGAAGAGAAATTTAAAAAGGAGTGGGAAGAAGATTGGGGTCCTAAGGAACCTCCCAAATCTCTAAAGACTGTAACTGCAGAAGTGCACGCTGCCCCTCGTTCCAAACACAAAAGTAAGTAATTGATTTCAGTCTGCTTCCTAGTGAAAGCATTTGTTTCACACACATCACTGAGCTGTATGGAACATGTCACAGTTTTGCATCGAAGCCAAGTTAGCTATGACTTCATTATTTTCAGAAGGCTGGAAGCATATGATAGGCTAATTCAATAGCTCTTATTTTACAGGTACTTATCTTGCAAAATCAACACCTATTTAAACAATTATGGCTTTTAACAATCAGCAGCAGAAGGAAAAATATTGTATTGATCTCTCCAGCTTCGGGTTTTGATGCATTGCTTTCCATGTTATTTCTGTTGAGTGTTTTTGCTTGTCAAGCCTTTCAAAGTAATTCTTCCATCAGTACACCTGCACTGATTTCCACTGTCAAAGTAGTGCTATGTTTCTGTGGCTTTTATGGTATATGATTATGTTTTTATGTCTGTGTGGATAAGCTGATATTCAAATGCTATGTTATATACACATGAGAGCTTTCACCTTTAGTGAAGAATATATTACAGCAATAAATAACAGTAAGTTTTATGGACATTTGGCTTTGCAGCCCCCTGTTCTCTAACAGCCCCCAGCTACGCAAAACTGTGACACTGGGTTTTGTTAATTATGAAAAAGGTATGAAAATGAGAGGCAAGTGTCTGCTTTTTTTAACTGCAGTTAACTTTGAGCTTTCTGCATTAATCATATAAACAAATAATTTAACGCCATTTCTATATGTGAGAAGAGATCTTGGGAGTGTTTGAAGGTAGAAAACCAGTGCGAGATTTCTAGTCTCGTTTGGAGTGAAGGAATGCACTTTGTATTATTCCTATTGTTTCTTTTTTTTCTTCTTTACTCAAAATCAGTGTATTGTGAAGGGTGAAAATTAGGGTTTTGGGTATTTTTATCTGCTTCTAACTAGAAAATATAGATATGAAATCCCTGCTTTTGGCCTGGAGGAAATGAATATGATGTTTAATTTTCAGAAAACTCTAAAGATCTCTTTCCCTCATCTCTTCAGCAGGACCTTGCTTCTTTCTTTGGCAGTCTTTGGGAGCTTTAGGAATGTCATGAAGCTTCCCTGCTTTTCTTCCATAAGGAGGAGTAAACAAGCAATTGAGTAAAAAACTAAATATATTGAATGTGATCAAAAAATATAAAAGAATTGTTGAAAAAAACCCCCAGTTAGTAGACAAAAAAGAAAAAAATTAAAGATTTTGAAGAGTCAGTGATTTGGTTTTTAAGTGTTTTTCCTAGATATTGACAAAACTGTTTCTTGCCAGCATCCCTTTCACATCTAATTTAATCCTTCTCAGGCTGGAGTATTTACCACATCATTTTTCTGTAGAAGACTTTCTTCAGTTCATGCTCTTTTGACTGTTATGTTGAAAATGAAATTATAATAGCATAAAGATGTTTACAACTGTTGCAAAATTAGCATCTTAAGAGCATGGGTAACAAAACATACAAGCACATAGTAAGTAAAAGCACATAGTCAGAACTTCTGAATCAGTGCCTAGTCACCTAATCATGAGAGAGCTAGGCATGTTTCTAAGAATTTGCAAAATTCAGCCATATCTCCATGAGGTGCTGTGTATAGTAATCTGTTAATATCTTAAGCAATCTGTTGGAGTGGGGGAAAAATATCATGCTTTTTCACATGTGGATTACCTGTAGACTTTGAAGCACCTCCTCTTCTTTTTGTCTTCTATTCTCCCCACCGCCATCACTTTCCTTACTGAATCTCTCTCTTCTTCCTCCCCTGTCCTCCTTTTTCCTGTCTCTTTTTTCATCATTGCAGCAAATCTTTCACAAACAGGCTATGCTCTGCACAGCCTGAAAATTGATTTGATATCATTGGGCAGTCTGCTTTAGAATTATTCCAGAGACTGAAGAGGCCCTGTTTGTGCACTGCAACTTTTACATCATGAATTGCCCTGAAGTGTAATTATCCAAAGGAATTTAAGATGCTTGGAGCTTAATTTGCAGTTAAGAAGCTAAGTTGGGAGCTATGGATAGTATGTGGAGAGTGTATTAAATAAAATAGTATGAGAGAAAGGAAAAAAAGAGGAAAGTGCTTGTGGAGAATGTTTTGTACAACTTAAGGGAGATCTGGGTCAGTTCCTAAGCTGGTTCCATCATTTTGGGGAAGTCACTTTTAATAGATGAGAAACTGAGATTGGGAAATACCTCTTCTGCAACCATTTTTTATCCATTTAGTTTTCTGTCTTCAGGGCAGTGTTTTCTCGGTACAGCATTTATTCCAGTGGCAGCACATAGAAGGCTGATGTTTCTTTTGAAGCCGAACATCCCATAACTAATGATGATTTAGTTACAGGAACAGCCATCTATCTCTGCAGGCTTCCTTTCATAGAAGAACAGACTCATTTGCTGTATGCAGATTCTAACTGCTCTTCAGGGTTGAAAGTAGATGGAAATTAATTTTATTTAAGCAGGACCACAGGTTGTGGGGTTTGGTGTGTGTGGGGAGACTGTATGTTATGGTTGGTTTGTTGGGGTTTTTTTTTTGGGGGGGAGGGTGCTTCAACTATGTGGAAGAATATCTTGATGCTAACTTACTCTTATTTCATAGAAAATTCTAGTTGCACATTGCTGATCTCTTTTTTTCATTTCATGGGAACCTCCATTTAGACTGTCATTTCTATCTCCTCATTCCTTTCCTCCTTTGTTTCTCGAGTAGATTTAAAGGGAGTTGGACATGACCAACTTGAAACGGATGACATGGATGAAGTGATCATGAAGCAGGACAAACAGG
>VZTU01013091.1:18475-78207 GCA_013400835.1 Zapornia atra
TTACAATTTGGTTTTGCCAGGGCAATAGTGTGGTCCTTTGGTAAATGATAAAAGGTTATGACACTGTTCTCAATTGGTTTCTAAAGATACCTTGATACAAATACAAAATCTGTCAATCCTACAGAAAGGTTGATTGTATTGAGACCTCTGTGTGTTATCAATGTTTCTTGCATAAAAATAAAGGTAACTAATTTTTTAAATGTTTTTGCTTAGCAATGTGTTAATACTTATGCGTTTGTCTCAAAATATTTTATCCTAGGAAATGGAACTTTTCTTGTCTCCTTAAACACCGGTGTGTTCTTCCACAAGCCTGAATAAGTTTGAATACCTGTTTCATTTTAAGGAAGGTTGTTAAAACTAGTGTGAAATATAACTGTCACCATAGAATCTTAGCAATGCATATGGCTTTATGGTTCTGTATGAAGATTACTTGTTGGAATCGCATCTCTTAACATAAAATGTGCATCAATAAGAGGAACTTGTAGCATAAAGGATCAAGAAGTCATCTAAGAAATTGTCATGTAATATCAAGCTTTCTGTGTTGTGCCTTTAAATAAATTTTAATCAGTTATATGTATCAGCACAAAATGGTCTGAATCTGAACCAGTCCTTGACTTTTCTTCAAAAAAGCAACTTTTCCTTTACCTTTTTGTAGCTTTTGGATGGTTTTATCGGTATGAAGGAAAATTTCCCACAATACGCAAGGTACAAAGTTTGATGTGTGAATTTGTTTGCTGTGCATTTCTTATTATTATCTGTTATTGCTAGACATTCTTTATAGTAAAATGACTCTTTTAACGTGTGCACAAATTAAGATACCTTTGGGATGCATCTGTCTAGGAGCTTGTCCTTTTGAATATTTTGGACTTTTCAAGTCCTGCCAATTGCAGTGGGAAGTATATGTCAATAACTTTGCAGGTGGTGTTCAGTCCAGGTGGGCAGTGCATGTTCTATGTTCTCCAAAAGTCCTCAGAATAACTTATTTTAAAAAACAAACAAACAAAAAAAGTAGAGGGGCAAAAATTCAACGGGAACCAAGTATGCAATTCCCATTTATACCCTGGCAAATCTTTCAGCAAGAGGAGTGTTGAAGGCACAAGGCTTTTAGGCATGTACATCATACAGAATAAGAAAAACCAATTGAAAAAACTTTAAGCTTTACAGAATACTTTTACATCTGTAGAGTTGCTGCTAAAATATTGCAATTCAAATTAGGGTTTCAAATAATACTTTCTTCCTGCTGTTGCTTTTGTGTGCGTGTTTCTTTCAAGGTATATTAGCCCTATGTAGAGGGTGTGTGGTTGTGTGGTGTGGTTTTGGTTTGTTTTCATTTTTTGTTTTTGTTTGGAGTTTTCTTTGTGATGGCTGATAGTACTTAACTGGGATAGTTAGGAGAGTTCATATGTCTGTGTCCTGAGAACTCAAGGCTTCCAAGGAATTCAGTTTTGTATCTGTCAGGTGAAGTATCCGTCTCATCATTTAGGGCCATTGCTTTAACTTTCTGTGTGGACAGGAAATGCCTGTTTTCCTTAATGGAGAATAGGAAATGACAGTACACTGTAATACCATTTTGTACTGCTAGTGACAGTAAATCATCTTGTGTGAAAGCCAGCAGTTAAGATATCTATCTGAAAAGTATAAATACACTCTATGAAAACTCATTCTTTTCACACAAGTATGTGATCTGTATGGCTACTGGCAATGGTAGTTTAGAGAACTTCTGAATACCTTTTCATATAGTAATGAAGATCTTACCCTCTTCCTGTTGAACCCTACTACACTGCAGACTAGAAACTTGGCAAGCTGTATTTTAAATGTTGTTCTTCTATAATGATTTTAAAATCTGGAAACTATGAATTTTCATCCTACGCCAAATTGCTAATTGCTTTCTTGTTTTAAAACCCCAAATTTTACTCTGTACTAAAAATGTCTTAGGAAGTAAACTGGATCCATGGGGAAAAATGGATGGAAAGGATGACTCATCCTGTTGTATCTAAATGCAGTGAATGCAACTAAGATTATCTGATACACGTTCATATTCTGGAACATTCTGGCATGCGTACTTCTTAGCATGCACACTAAGCAATCGTTATTAAGGTACAAACTATTTAGCCTTGAATAAAATATGCCCACAGAAATACGTTTCTGTTAAAACATTAGTGCAAAATGACAATTTCATTTTTCTACTTAAAATTTTTTAAATCTTGTCACTGATTACTGATTTTTTTAAAATTTTTTCTTTCCCCAACACCACCCCCACTTAACCATGAAGCAACAGACAACATCCCACTAAACCCAGCAGTACAAAGTTCCAGTTAGCTACTTGACTGGGATAAATTACTTTTGTAGCTGCCAGGGAAAATGTCTGTTTTACAATATAATATCAATATTATATATAAAGGGTGGAAGGAAGACAAATAATGCTATGTAACGTGTAGCTTTGAAATCCTAATACCACTGTGAAAAGTCAGTAGCTGGTGATAATAAGCAGAGAAAGATCAAACCTAAGGCTTAGCCTTTCTGGGCACTAGCAGCAACTGCCAAGAAGTGGCCAGCTGCTCCTCCCTTTTGCAAAAAGAGAGTATGGGTTTTCAAATATGAATCGGGCCCTAACAATACACATGGGAGAGGATAGCAGAAATGTGGTGTTTAATTAAAGTAGATGTAAGGAGCAGAATATGTATTGAAGGCAACAGGAACAGAGGCTCTAAAAAGACTATGTTGTTTTGCTCTTTGGTTGCACTCTACGTGTAAAATTTTAGAGTTGTTTTGTGCAGTATTAGTTCACTCAAATAGTTACTTGGTCTTCATGATGCAGTGTTCTTTCCTGTGAGCAATTCAGTTTCTGTACTGCTCTAGGCCTTTTCCTTGTAATTGCTTATTTTAGTTGAATTAAGGCATGCAAAACTGGCCTTAGGACATATCCATGAAGATGTTTTATGCAGAGAATATCTGTATCTACCTATACATGAGCATCTGTCAGCTGGAAGCAGCTTTGTATTTATATAAAAATTCCAGAACAGAGAGATGGAAAAACAAGACTACCCAAAACTGTTTGAATATTCACAGTTTTGTAGTGGCCCTGTGTGCCCTAATGTTGTAACTTTTGCAGGGGAGCAAAAAACTTGAACTGTCCAGTCTTGTCCTATTCATGTTGATGTGCACAGGCCTTGCATAATTCCCTGTAATTTGCTGGGGAAATGGACTTCAGTTTCTCTTTTAAAAGACTGTCTCCATACTGGTACAGAATGTAATTGAATTTTCAAGGCAGGTGCTCATATACTGAACTTGAAGTTTGCAGTGTTTTTAGCTGATGTAAAAATCTGTTTAACTAAAAAAAGAAAAAACAAACCAAACAAAAAAGCCACAATCACAACCACCAAACTTCCCAGAAAGGAAAAGAGCGAAAGAAGTCAAAAAGTGACAGTCTGTGTGAACAGAAGAAGAATAAAAAGGAAATGGAGTTTGAGCAAAAACTTGCCAAAGAGAAAGAGGGAATGTTGGAGAAAGAAAAACAGCTGAAAATAAATCGTCTCGTACAAGAGGTATGTTGCGTTATGCTATGAAGTGCAAAATTATATCAAAAGAAAATGAGCTGAATCTTTAACCAAATTGTCTTAGCAGGACACTTGTTTAATTATGTCAAAGATAGGTTTAAAAACATTGCTGTTGCATTGCAGAGCTCTGTTCCCAAGTTGGCTTGTTTCTACATTTGAGTTTTGCCCAAATAAGGATACCTCTGCAGTTAGTGAGTGTCCATGTGATGTTAGGAATTTAATGAGAGACAGCAAAATAGGAAATTTTTCTTAAAATTATAATTAATTCTAAAACTAATTAAAATGACATTTCATACTCTGAAAACATATTTGTATTGTAACTATACATATAACTTTTTATCATGCGTTGATGTTATGGTTAAGGTATCTGAAACAGAACGGGAAGACCTGGAAGAATCAGAAAAGGTGCAACACTGGGTGGAAAGACTTTGTCAGACACGGTTAGAACAGATTTCCTCTGTGGAGAATGAGTCTCCTGAGGTAAAAATTCTGGCTTATCCATATACTGTGTGGTCTCTGGTTATTTCGCTAGTTATCTCCTAAAAGCAAGGGTTTTCACCAGAGAAAAAGCTGTCTTCATCTTTCCCTCTCAGCCATCATTCTAAGAGGGGGGGGAAAGTAATCTATTAATTGCTGTCTTAGTATTTGATATTCCTTTTGTTTTACAGAAATCGTTATATTTTTAATGAACTGGTTTTATTTTATCCTTTTTAAGTATGTTATCACCACAAAATTAACAACTTTATTGGCTTGTGAGCTGTTGGGACTAGGTGGGAAATGCTACCAATAATAAAACTGGGACTAGAATACCCAACCATATTTATAGTATGCTATGCAAAAAAAAAATAACTGATGATCAGCTCTTGGATCCTTTCTTGTATTGCATGAAGTAAAGGTAAAATTTAAGAAAATTACAAAAAGATAAGAAACTCCAAATGAATTTGGTTCAGTTTTGTGTTTGAAATAGGCCTCTTAAATGACAGGATTTGCAGATAGTGGTTGTGCCTTAGAGCCTGATGGTTCTAGATATGGAGTGAGGCTTTCCCACCATCTTGCTGCTCTGGCTGTCCTCCAAGAACAGCTGCTTTCAGGAGGAACACTGCAATCTGCTGAACTCCCTCGGGATGCCTGAGAAATTGCAACCACAAAAAGGACCCTTGGGGAACACTGTCTCACATGAATTTCCTTCAGGTCAATGTGGAGCAGCTCTAGGAAAAAAACAGCTGGTCTTCTGTTCTTCCTGGCTCAGACTTGGATCCATGTGGCTCTTCAGCGCAGGTCTCTAGGACAGTGGAATCATTATACTGAGCTTTTTCTCACTACCTAAATTTGTTTATATTCTGCTAGATCTTTGTCCCCCTTACTTTTCTAAGTAAGAAGGAACATTACAGATGGCAATCACTGCTGTATTTTCAAAGCTCTACCCTGATTTAAGACAACTACTCTGGGTTGTATTTGGTCCATCAATTTTTCTATTACACTGTAGTTAAATATTCTATTACTACTCTTCTACAAAACTACTTGAGCAGTTAAACTCGTGTAAAACACAAAGCTAGAATGCTTCTGATGGATAAATGCAACTGAATACTCAGGTACTACAGGCTTGAAACACTAGTTGGGTACAAGAGCTGTCAAGATATCTTGACCTGCCAAAGAAATACTTTTTCTTAACTAGGAGGTGAGCATGGCAGATAAATGACGTTCTTTGGGATCTCCTTAAGAGAAGTATTGTCATATCAGATGCATGTGTCTGTAGGACAGCTCATATCTCTAATGTTTCCTCAGCTGAATCTACAGAATGGTAAAATGGAGGGGGAAAGTATGAACTAGATTTTCTGAAATACTTCACTTGGATCACTAACAAAATAAATATTAGTGAGTCTTAGCATACATAGGATCCTTATTCACACACACAAACTTGTATTTTTTGGGGAACTGCTCATTATGTTGAAAATTTTAGTCCCTCAATGCATCTGTGGTTGATTAACAGAGTTTAAAAGGTCCAGAACCTTCTGATGATCTGGATTTCATAGCATACTAAGCTTTTTGTTTTGATAGCTACTTAAACTTACTCCTCTTGTATCACTACTGTCTGGCTATGTTTGCACCACACTTCAGCCCTTCTCCTTTTTTTTAATGGCATGGAATTTCAGAGCCTGTCTTTGATTACTTTCTTTTTCTATAACCACTTTGCCAGGGACCAATTCTTCCTTTCTCTTTGTAAGATCTAGAAAGGCAAGAGTTGGGTTATCTGTGATTTGTCCTATGATTTTATCTTCTGAAGACTCCAAGCAGGTTTGGCTTTTTATTTGGGTTTTTGTCTGGTGATATTTTTGGGGGGGTTCAGGTTTTTTGTCATCCCCTGCTGCAACAGCCAAGGATACTGTCACAACACTCTTTTTTTTAAAAAAAAAACCCCTGGAATGATAGGAAGGGCCAGTTAGGCTGAGTGATTTTTTTTTTTAACATCTGCCATTAATTTCTCCAGAACTGTTGTGGGCAGATGAACTGTTAAGGCAGATTTCTGTTCTGTTGCATGTAGTTGGCAAGTGGACGACCTTCTGCTTCTCCTTCTGCCACATCAATGAGGCGTTTTGCCGGTGGCCTGCAGCTTCATACCACAGATCTTGATGATATAAACTTAGATGAAGTTGACAAGCCTAAACAACGTGTGGCACCACCTCTGCCGCCGCCACCACCCACTATTACTCCAGCAGCATCAGCTCATCCACTTCCTACACCAAATGTTCCGCTTTCAAGAGGTCCAGCCCTAGCAGTAACACCAGCTTCACAGGTGACCTCGTGACCTGTTTGAATGCATGTGCCTTGACTGTGTCCCTGCCTGGCTTCCCTTCCCCGCTTCATCACTCACTTTATCCACTGGATCTACCCACCTCCCATATGCCATGTTAAAAGAAGGAATGAGATGGTTTCGTTGTTTCATAGCAGTAAATGCAGTCCAGAGGTAGCTTTATTTTTTTTAATTAAATCAAGAGGGTTTTGCACTTCCCCCCTGCGTATGTGGTAACCCTACCACATGCAGCTATCTTGGGCAGAATGTATGAGTTAAAAAGACAGTTTGGAGCTGAGTGTTTAAAGATTTTTTTTTAAAAAAGTGCAATGGCAGGTGGTAGATTTAACTCATATTTTTTGAGAAAAATATTTGTTTAGTGAAAATTGCTTGAGAAAATGTTTTAAATATATAATCAAATTGCTTTGTTAGATGAGAGAATAAAGAAAATTAGTGTAAAATCAGAAGCTCAAATTTTTAAAACATCAACACAGTATGAATTCCCAGTAGAATAATTTTAAATGAACTAGAGGTAGTAATCTGGTATTACTCTTTTTTGGATACAGACAAGTTAGGAATTTGTTTGAGAAAATATACTGACTTTCTCTTTATTACAATCTCAGTCCAAAAGAAAACCAAATATAAGAAATCTTGTGCCTGACCTCAGTTTAGGAAAGAAATGGCAACTGTTTCATCGTAATATCCATTCTAAGCTGTTTCTAAGCACTGTAGGGGGATTCATGTACTTGTTTTTCTGGCAAAAAAACTTCGTCCCTTTTTTCAAACAGCAGAAGAGGATCCCATACAGTCATTTCCCTGAACAGTTTTCTGCATGGATTGACCGACTGCATTGTTGGGGTTTGGTTTTTGGTTTGGGGTTTGTTTTTTTTTTTGCATGTGTGCTTGGAAGTCCTAGGCTTTGCTTTTGCATGACTCTGATTAGGGTGGGGAAGGATATGCAAATTAATCCGTGGAACCTGGAAGATTATTTCTATGTGAATAATTGCCTTAATGTGAACTATGAATATCTTCTTATAAACTTAAGTAGACTTCTAATCGTGCTTGATCTATGTGGTTTACATGTTTGAAGTGCCATGAATATGCTTGATGCACTGAAACAGAAATGTCAGATGTTTTGATGAATAAGAGATTCTCCAAATTATTTGCAAAATAAAAATTATGTGAAATGACATAAGTGTTCAAAATACTAGCATACAGAGGAGAAAAGCATTCTCCTATTGCTAAAAGAAACTATCCAGATAAAAGCAGTAATATAGGAACTGTCCCCAAACCCATATATTACAATATACGTTTCTGGCAGTTTCTTCTTTAATGTTTCCAGCAGTGACAGAGGTTAATTAAAGAAAAATACATTGGGCAACAACAACAAAAATAACCTAGCCTTCAAAAATAAGCCGTTTTTCACTGAATATAGTTATTATATATGAGGAAAGAACTGAGCTCTTAGTAAGGTATTAATATGGAGCCAGAGCTGCTTTGTTTATAAGTAGATTACCCAGTATTCCTGATGTGGTTTTAGACATAGAAATAAAATCAGAAGCTCAACAATTTATCCTTACTGCTTTTTAAAAAGTTGGGTTTTAATACCACAGAGAAGCAGCAGCAGTGCATTAATTGACTTCAGTGAAAAAAGAGCTTGTGTTTATTCCTTGTAAAGCCAAATATAACTGTTATTGTCCCATATTTTTTTTCAAAATGTTTATTATTCAAATCTTTATGTTGCTAAATTTTTTCCCAAGATCACTTAATTTCAAACTCAGCTTGGACAAATTCCTGACAAAAGGAATAAATATTTCCTTAACTAAGTATTGTTCCTCAAAATTATTATTAGCTATATACTTTATCTGGACCCAGTACTAAGCCTGTTACTGTTTAGGTCGTACGAAACACCTCCCACGTTGGCAAAGTATCTTCTGTGTCAAGCAATCCACTGGTATGTCATGTACTCTTAATAATGACTGTAGTTTTTATGAACTTTCCATGTAATGGTAGTATCAAGTGTTTGACTCTGCATGGATGATTTATTCAAAATTCAACACTTGCATTCATGTGCATGGATCCGTTGCCATGTTACAAAATAGTTAATACCAGACGGTGGAAGTGACTCCTAATAATCTGAGGACTTCATATTTCAACACTCAACAGCATACAGTCCATGTCTGTCCATTGTTCTGTATGCCTTAGAGCACATACTTTTTTCGTCTGTCAAGACAGACAGATGGAACTAGGACCAAACTATTTTTTTAAATATAAAGGGTGCTAAGAGCTAAAATTTCTTCTCAGAAGAACCAACATTTGTTTGATAACTCTTTGCACTGATATCGCTTCAGGATGGCAAGATGTCAGATTTCCCCTCTCTGAGGCATTTTAGAAAAATTGGTTTCTATATTGTGTGACTCCAGAAGAAATCGTCTAGTTCCAGGACAACTTTAATAAGTCGGTATCTGTGAACCTGTTGATTCTTTTAAGACCAGAAAGTTTAGTGATAGACCATGTTTTGTAGTGTAGAGCAGAATTAGTTGAGGGATATCCATGGGGACTTTCAAAGATCTGGTTCCAAAACTTTTTTCTTAAATTATTTTAAAATGGAAAAAGGAAGAAAAAAAATCAACAAAACAAACCCAAAACAAAGCCCCAAAAATTCCTCTATTAAAAAAAAAGTTTCCTAACCAATTTGCTGGATTTTATTCAAATAATTTCAGAGGATACAGCTTGTACTATATGAATTATATCTGGAATACATCACATTTCCTATGAGAAACATTGACAAGAGCGTTCTGAGAGTTGCTGGGGTTAAGTCAAAAACTGAACCCACAGGGCTCAGTTTTGAACTCTTGACTAAAACTATGCTTGACGTCAGTGGGAGTTTTGCCTGAGTAAGAAGTGTACAATTGGGTTAGTACGTGCTGAATGATGAGGTCTCAGATGCAACTGGGTATCTGTAGAATCAAGGGTAGGCAATTAGCTTAACTAACTCTTGCCTTTAAGTCTGGAGAAGTTAACTTGAATTTTGTAATGGAAAGCTGATTGCTGTAATCGTGGTGTATTTCATCTTTAAAAGATGTATTTAGCCGTAGATTCGTTAAAATCTCATTTCAGGCTGTCTATGTTTTTGCACTCAACTTCAGCATTTTTTCCCTGTAGTTTCTCATTCAGTTCATTGCCTTTATGGAATATGCCAAAAGCCCGGTTGATAAATTTTCAAGAATCTTGTTGGCAAAATCAGTTTAGAGGAAAAAAATACTGTTTTGGCTTGTTAACTTTGGAAGTCTTAAAATAATTCTGTAAGCCCTGTGTTATATTAGTGCCATTAATTACCATCAAATATGTGTATTGAGGCATCTTGGCAACATGATGGATTTGCACAAATTATGTTGTGAATTGTAATTTTCTTAACCCCATAGCAACTTGCTCCAAGTCCACCTACCCAACGGCATCCAGGGGTACCAATAGTCTCTAAACCAGTCATGCTGCATCCTGACCCAAACTTTATGGTCAGGCCAACAATCAAATCGGAGGCCCTGGTAAGCCTTTTAATGTTCTTTTTCGGAGTGCTGCAGTACTGTATTGTTGACTTGTCCTCAAAGGATCAATGTTTGTTTTCTACTTACTAAAAGTAATGTAGTTTTTCAAATGATCACTAGTGGTAAGTACAAAATGATATTTTTCCATTTTTTCATGATCTAAAAGTCACTCTTAGTGACAGTTTTTGTACTGGGGCATGTAATTCCAGAGAAGCATGTAGCCTTGGACTGTAGATCTTAGATTTTTCACTCATTCGCATGCTGGTTTGTGTTTTTATGAATTCTAAATTCCTTTGTCGAAAATTAAATAGTAAAAGTTAGTTACACTGTATTTTTCATTTGTACTTAAAATGTAGATAAATAACTCATCATTTCATTTGTAGAGGAAAAAGTTCCTGGTTATGTTTTAGACTCCAGCGCATTGGTCATGTGGTGCTACTGCAAAGTTGACTCAGATTCTTTTTGTTATTTATTTTCCATTTTTGTTTGAAAGCTATATTAAGAAAAATGACCAACCATATAGCATTTTTGGGTGCGGTGGTGTTTGAGGGAATGTTGTTTTTGACTGCTAACAATTGGCTTGAGAAATTGGCAATAAGATCTGGCTCCACAGGGAAATTTCTGATTTGTTATGCCATCATGCACATTTTCCAAATCACAAGTCTGCTAAAATGTTTCAGATGTCAATCATCATTCCCAAGCTGCTTTATATTAGTTAGAAGATTATAATTTCAAGTAGGAGCAATATTCTGAATGGATTTTAAGAGAAACATCAGTTTATAAATTAAATGGTTTTGTAGACTTGTTACCTCTTACTTCCTTTTATGACATAATGCAGTGAAGGGTATTCATCCTGGCTGCAATGAAGGCACAGCAGTTTGTGGAGTAAGACTTCCATGGATACCGAAGTAAAGAGGGAGACTACTTCTATTAGTTAAAAGATGAAAAGACTGGTGTGTGACATGCAGACAGGGAGGTACCTGCATATCTCTCGAAGTGTATAAGAATTCCAATTTGATTTCATGTGGAAGGAATGATTTTTATTTGGGGGTGGGAGGGGGTGAGGATTGTTCCTTATTTAAGTCAGTGATTCAGATGTAGGACATATTCACCTTCTCTTAGCAAAGGGAGTATCACTAAAAGCAAGGTATCTACCCTATTTCTTGTCTTGCTAGACTTTACGAATCTGTGGAACTCCAGTCTTTATGTCTTAATACGACATAATGTGCATAATTCCTCCTACTTTATTTTTATCTGAATTTCATTGTCCTGAGTACCAAACTCTGGAAACTGATATTGCTGGTTTTATTTGATTGAAACAGAGAATCAAGTGAACCTATACTCAAGCAATTCACTAAGAAAGAAAATGAAAAGCATGAACAACATAAAATAAAAATGCAAGAATGGGTCCAACATTCCTGTTATATGGAAGGTAGTTGGGCCAGATAGGAACAGTGAGGTCTCTATCGTGACTTCAGTCTTCATATTAACTGAATTCTGATCAGAACTCCCAGGGTTTTTTTAACAGTTCATGGCATATAGGGAAGCGATGGGTGACGATTGAACTTGTGACCTTGCATGCCTCGGTCAGTTAGTGTGACCTGCTCTGGGTCAGTTAGTGTGAACTGATTGTCTCTACTCTGTTAGAGTTAATTGAAATACAGTTGTGACAAAGCAAAATAAATTTTCTCTCAGAAAATGGGAGAGGCTAGTTATGATTTAGTGGTGGGGTTTTCAGAGAAGCAAAACCAACATGAACAGTAGTCCCTGCTTCCCCAACTACCACAGCATCCTGTTGTGGGAGTTAAAAGCAGTGATGCACTTGCTAGTTGCCCTGAAGAGTTTTTCCTTCCTCATTCCTTTGTGGTTGCATGCAACATTTCTCAAGGAAGGATTCATATTTAAGCATTTTGAAGCCTGAATCTGCAGGGCTGCAGTCAAGGCACCTCAGACAGGTATTTACATACTATCTGGTAAGATGTGCAAAGTGTAGGAATTTCAGATATTATGGGCCATCTGTGTTTAATTGCTTCCTTTTTCTTTTTTTTTTTTTCCTAAGTGACTGGAGAGGGGCTGAAGAGTTTTGTGGAAAGTCTTGACAGACTTGCCCACAACTCCTTCAAAACAAAACTCTGTGTGTTAGTTAAACACAGACCACAAATCTTTTGTTAGCTCAGGAATAGATATATTTTTTCATTTAATGCCATGGCTATAGGACATGGATTATATTCGTAGTGCTGTAAAGCAAATTGATTTTGAAAATGTAGGTACGGTAGTTTAGTTTGTAGAAAGTTGTTCTAATTTCAGAAGACTCAAATCTATAACCTGATTTTGGTGCAGGAATTTGAGTGGAGGATGGAGAGTCATGAAGACTGTTTTGTATAGGGTTTTTTAATCCCATTTTCTTTTTGAATTTTTTTTAATATAATGAGTGTCTGTATTTTAAGTGATTTTTGACTGCAGTGTACCATTTTGTTAATGCACTGGAAGTGAAAGAAAACTAGAATCAATATGGAACTAAAATCATTGAAGTCCAACATAATAAAATCAAATTCATCAACAATTAATAAATAATGTGAAAATACTCGTAGGTATCAAAATTGAAGCAATGCCACTCAGAAATAAGTTAAATTCAGGAGGAATTTTCTTTGTGTAGTGTGAACCTGTAATAGTAATTGGTATTAAGGAACTGCTTCTTTCAGGATAAGTCCAAATACACCTATCTTTTCTTTCAACTTAATCAACTTCCTGAGGAATTTAATAATGGAATTCATCCTCTAGTATAGGATATTGATAAGAGAGCAAATCTTAAATGTATAATGTATTTATTGTTAGTTTTCAGTATTTTGGAAATTATTTGTCTAGCGCTTTTTTAGATGTGTTTTCAATTACTTTTTCAAAAATCGTGGAGAATAGATCCCATCACTGTTGTTTAGAAATCAGGGATGAAAGGAGCCATGGAAATTAAATTTTTTTTTTTTTAATTCATGTGGTATGGAAAGCTGCATTATTTATGTAGTTTCTGTAGAATTCTTTCATTACTATTTCACTCTGTGTGTACTCTCATTTTGAAATGGTATAGGGAACAAACACTAACACATTCAAGTGTGGTTAAGTCCCTAGAAGAGCAAAGAAAAGCAGTGAAATTATTTGTGAGTAGGTGACACTTACTTACAGCAAAAAGTTAATATCTGGTTTGGCAATTTTCTTTGTTTTGCAGCCACAAGAGATGTTTAAAAGGATGGTGGTTTACAATTCATCATTTAGATCTAACAAAAAACAAGTAAAACAATGTTTTCCATGTTTTGTGTGGTATTTCTTGTTTTGGCTGATCATACACTTAAAACTTCCCTTTCTTGTCCTGCTGTTGGTTTCTAAAACAGGGTGCAAGGCAGCCCTAGTGCATGAGAAGTGCTAGTCTTTGTAAATTTTCAGTGTGTGCCTGTGGCTCCTACTCTAGTCTAGACAGATGAAGAATGAGTGGATAGTAAAACTTTCAGCTTGAACAGTCTGTGACTACTTGTAGGGTTAGTGCAACCTTTAAGATAGTTGGACACAACTAATCTGATACAGGCTTTTTTATTATTATTCCTAACATTTCCTTGTTTCTTTTAGTCTCCAGTTGCAATGCTTTCAGTAATAAAATATTTTCTTAGTTTAACAGATAGTGCTATTATCGTGATATAGTTATTAGTAGGAAATCAGAGGTACTGGTACTGGAAAGCACTTACAGTCTTTCTGTATTGTGTAGGATTTTTCTGCTGTATTACTCCTTCTATTGCTTTCCTTTGTCATAATGATGAAGCTTTTATCTCTTCCTCTTTGGTTGATTGGTGGTTTGGTAGATGGTCCCTTGAAGTGAAATTTGTACTTAACTGCTCTGCTCTTCATAAGATGTACCAGTTTCTGTGCAAAACACCACAATTGGATGCAGGGCCATGTTAAACAAAAATGTTGGTGCACAGTTGTGAGGTCACAGTGGGACCTTTTGAGTGGTAAACCAATAAGATGAACAATGATTTATTTTTTATTATTCTTTGTATTAGTGTCAATCTAGATCTAGAAGGAAAGACTGGATTTGTCTGATATAAACCAAACTTTGAGATTGTTCAGATGCTGTTGAATGTTAGTATGTTCTGTATATGAAACAGTTGTGTTCTCAGTAAATGTTTTTTGGAAAATTTTGTTACATATGTTCACAGGTTTCTCTTCTAATTCTTCTTTTTTGTTTATTTCAGTCCAGTTTCAGTTGCTATTGACTACTGATACTAGAAACTTCAGTGGGCAGAACCATTGGCTTAGGTGCTTGTGGTTTGTTCAGGGCTTTATTTATTTTTGGGTTTTAATACCTTTTAAATTTCATCTAGAAGTTCAGACAGACAGTCATTTTCAGTGCAATCAAATAATTTACTGTTCCACATTCTGCTTATGTTCAATCCGATGAATGTTATTGTAAACCAAGAATTAGAATGGTCTTAGCTCTTTTGCCTGAGATGTCCTGGGTAGTGGGAGGGTAGGCTTAGCACTGGGGTTTCCACTCAGTTGCTTGGTTCCTAAGCACCTGCTGGGGTATGGAGGGTACTCTCTTCTCTCTGAATATGTGATGCCCATTTCTGGGAAGACTTATTACAGTTCAGCGGATGCCTTCATTGTATCGTAGCTGTGTTTGTACATTACTGGATCCAGATCATATCACGTTTACTTGCAAGGTTTTTGTTGTGGGATTTTTAGGGCTCTTTTTCCTGTTGAAGAAAATTTTCCTGGGAAAATAACTTTTGAAGTGCAACATCTGTTTTTCACAAGGGCAACCTGGGACAAAGAGAGTTCAATGACTTCCTTTAGATTACATAATGAGTAATTGACTTGGCTGAGATTGGAGTTCTTTCCTCTAAGTTGCTTCCTCCAAGACCATAGATGTCCTACTTCAGACGTGTTTCCAAATGTCAATACAAATTCAACTGTTCAAACTATTACTTATTTAGGTAGCTATCACTGTAAAATGTTTCTCTTATAGCTTTGTAAAACACTTCATAATACACTTTGTAAATGAATGATTGATAGGGTTTTTCCCTCCAAGATTAAATTCTACCCCTTGATGCAATCTGTGATCAAATTTACATTTATTTAGTTCCCAAAAGTTAGCAGTTAACAAATGTAACACAATCTATACTAATTTAAAAGCATAATGTACCTAGCAATTCCTAATCCTTTTCAAGAAACCACCACCCAAACACCATTGATTCCAAATTCCTGACCCAGGAAGTCTCATCTTTGCAGAAAAGGTAATTCCAGTTTTTCCCTGTAGTGTTTGTCTGAGCTTAAAGTTTGCTCTACCTGTCTTACCCTTTTCACATGTTCTCAGCTAAAATTTTTAAGTCATTAAAATCATTTTTTGGCCTGCATTCACTTGTGGTGTGGAGCGAAGTCCTTGAAGCTCCATGGAAAGGAGAGAAGGGGGCTGGAAGAGGGTCCTAAAACCCTGAGGCTGTGAAGTAGTGTTGTTACCTCTCTGCTTGGGCGATTCAGAGCTTGTCACTTCTACCTGTGTTACTGCCCAACTTGGTGATAGTCCCAAGAAAGGTTGATCTGAAGAGTGTGTCAGGACATACCTACCCATGATGCTTTCAAAATTTGTTTCGGTTCTGTCAGAGGAACTGTGGAACTGACAGAATGCTAAACCCTCCTGAAAATTGCTCAATAGTATGACCAGCTGAAACTGCTGATCTATCACAAGGTTTTGAAATGTCTTCTGACTGTCAGGACAGACTATTTTCTATCTTCCTGTGCTTTTCTCTATTTACTGTCTTCTTTCATAGCTTACAGAATTTTATATGCTCTTACTAATAAATAAAATGGAGTTTGTGTTAAGTGTCTGCATGAGCCTAATGTTTTTACAATTAAGTATTGTTTTCTTTTCAGGGCTTCCAGAAATATTTGGAAGATTTTGATCCATATTCAATGGTAAGGAAAGAATTCAAATCTCTCTCACTGTTTAATATGAAATACACTGGAAAAAATATATCCTTGATTTTAATTGCTGGGAGGCAGTAAGATTCTTGTTTGTTGGTTTGCTGGGGTTTGCATATTTGTCTTTCTAGTCATGGTGAAGGGGAGCTTTCTAAGAGGAAAAGATAATCTGGTGTTCTGATCTTCCTGAAACACTATTTTGGAGGAGGGAAAGGTCCCTTTTCTCCCATAAATTACATAGATCAGCCTAATTGTTTTGTACATTCAAGGTGGAAATGACTAACCATTATATCTTTTCATAGTTTACCCCAGAACAGATTATGGGAAAAGATGTACGGCTATTACGAATTAAAAAGGTAAACACTATGCTATTTGATTGATCTTTAAAGGCTTCATATAAGCATTTCAAGTACAGTCCCATTTACTGGGAAAAAGGAAAGTTCAATTTCCTATTGATGGCAAAAATTAACAGTCTTTTCTGAACTAAAACTCTTTTTGAATAGGAAGGATCATTAGACCTTGCAGTTGAGGGAGGAATTGATTCTCCAATTGGAAAGATAGTCGTGTCTGCCATATATGATGGTGGTGCTGCAGACAAACATGGTGAGTAACAAAGGGGCATTTGAATTCTGCTGCAAAATGGCTCTTCATGCTGGATGAGAGTTGTTGCCTGACTTTATAGCTATGCCTGTTACTTAAGAGGCACACTCTTAAGTGTCCAAGGCAGACAAGTTCTGTCTCTGCTCTAAAGACAGCTCAGAGAGAGGTTTGGGGTTTGAAGGGTGATGATTAAATTAACAATTATTTAATTTTTATAGTGTTTAAGAAGAAATGGTCACTGCTGCTGTATTTTTATCATAACATGGTTCTCAATAATGTGGCCTGAAAACGTAGAGTTGATCTCTTAATAAAGAATCCCCTTTTTCCTGTCTGATATTAGAACAAAACAAAACCAAAAAACCACCTAACAAACCAACCAATCCAACAAAAAACCCGCAATCCAACCCCCCCCAAAAAGGACCCCAAACAAAACCAAACCAACACGTCATTCTGTGGGATATTCTGTTAATTAAGGAAAGCAGAATATGTTCTCTATTTCACAATTTCCAAGCAATTACATCTACAGTACCTCCATATGCACTGGACTATGGATATGGTATGCTACACTACTCAGTTTTGTTCTTGATACTACTTTCAATAGTAATTTGTTTTTTAAAACACCTGGCTTTACTCCTGAAATCTCACTAAAGGCCAGAGGCTTCCAGCTAATAGCTTAGCTTTCTGAAAGGCACAAGAATGTGCATACCAACACTTCCAGGCTTTCCTCCTGGTGGCCAGTGTTTTTCATCCTTTCCTTGAGAACCCTGCTGATGACCAGGTAGATGGATGGGACAATACCTCCTTAGGTTTCTTTGCTGACCTTGTCCCAACCTGCACCTAAGTTGAAGTCACTCTTGCTGTGCAAACATCTTTGCCACTTATTTCTCAAATACCCTGTTTCTCTTTAATTCCTCACTGTTGTGAAGCTCTCCTATAGCTAAGGTGATACAATCTGTGATTTCCAGTTCCATTCTCTTTGAATCCAGTTCCAGTTAGATAACTGTGCTTCATTCCAGATTAGAAAGTCAAAATCCGTTTGAAGGATTAAACAGTATACATACTCTTGCCAAGAAATGAAAGTCCTGCAGACTCTTGACAAATGCCACTTATACATTCATTTTATTTAAGTAATGCTGCCTTTTTTCACATCAGTAACAGGCTACAATCAACCACAGTTTGTAAGCTGTATAGATGGATTACCCAGGCAGGTTAAGTGCTACAATGGGAAATCTTATTGAACTAGGTTCTTGCTGGTCTTGATTAATAAGAGATTAGCGTGGCTTCCATGCCTAAAAATTCCTTTTGCTTTTGTCTGTATCAACCTTTCTTGTCCATATCAATTTTATTGTAAGCCTTCACACCTAGTGAAGACACTTTTTGTTGGACTCAGTGCTATATAAATGTGGGACAAAAAGACTAGCAACATTTTTTTTGCTTATGTGTATGTAAACCATGTTGGTCTCTTCACCAGGAGGCATAGTGAAAGGGGATGAAATACTAGCTGTAAATGGCAAGATACTAATTGACAGCCGGCTGGCAGAAGCACAGGCAACTCTAGCAAAAGCTTGGAATGTGGGTGGGGTAAGTAACCTGGAATACTTTTTCTTTCTACCTACAATGCTCATATTGACACATACTTTTCTTTCATGACACTGTCACTTCAACATAAAATAAGGTTGCAGACACCAAAAGTATGCCAGGTGCTACCAAACTAAGCTGAAATCGGCAGAAGGTGTTGGTATTTAGTGTCTGAACATCCTGCATGTAACTTTCACAGTAAGTTCATGGCGTTTAGCTACTTGTCAAGTTCAGTATTTTAAACACGTAACATTCTGCATGTTTATAGTACATTTATCTGTTGAATCACTCATTGATCCTGAAAAAATACTTGCAAACTGATTGGAATTTTTTGATAAAGCTTGCTTTATCTTTGGTGTCTTAATGTACAAGTAACATTGTGCTTCAGCTACAGTGAGTGTGTTCTCATCAAGAACTATATTAATTATTAAGGTAAACAAGTACAGGAATATTTTTTTGAATAATTATTTCTAAAAGCTTGTTGCAAGACCAGTAGGTTCTTCTTTAATTTTGGGGTACAAATCAAACAGCTCAGTCTTTAAATGGTCTTCCTATGGAAGTCTTTAACAGTGATCTTTCTGTTGCTCCCTGTGTTTTTCCAGGAATAGATTGCCTTCTTGATTCTCTATCTGATATTCCATGGTGGTCCACTAACCATCTCTAAAAGCAGTATTTAGCCGCACATGTTTGCTTGTGCATTTCTTTTTCAGGATTGGATTGACTTAGTCATTGCAGCATCACCCCCCAAGGAATATGATGATGAAATGTAAGTGCGTAAGCTTCCTTTCTGTGGGATTAAAAGGCTAGTAACAATGCCTGACTAAAAAATGAAATTAAATTGAGAACTGTATAGTCTATTTAAACTATTTACTTCTTGTGGACTGTGTAACCTTCTGTGTCATGTGGTTGCTAATTTGGTAGCTATAAGTAGCTGTCATGCATCAGCAGTGGTTCCCAGACTTCGAAATGGTGATTCTCAGAACTGGTGCATGTGACTGCACACTCAGAATTTTGGTTTAAATTTTGAGTGTGGGTTTGTTTTGTTTTTAGAAATGGATAACTTTTAAAATTCAGTCTGGATCATTTACTGTGGTCCCATGGATCATAATTTGGGGAAATAAATGCCCTTAAGAATTCTTCACCAGAACCAGATATTTCATTCTGATTTGTGGTTGGTTTGGGGAGTTTTTTAGTTAGATTACAGATACTTTTCTTGTCTAAGCCAACCTAAGTGTAAAATTTGCAGAAGAGCTAAGTGATTTGGGTGTCTTGGCAATTTGTGACAGAATCTTTTTTTCATAAGATAATCAACATAGGTATGAAATAGAAAAATCTATGGCTTAAAGTGTGACAGAGGTATCAAGTCAATACAACTTGCATTACTTTGGTCTTGCTTTTGAAACTGTTTGTCCAATGTTTTCTAGCTTGACTGAAGGAAAAGATTTTAACTTATCCTTGTTACAAACTAAGATGGCAGAGGAAAGTTTTATAATCACTGTTAAACCAAACTCTTGTTCTACGTAGAAGACTAGTGTTAGTTACTGTAAATCAGTACAGTCTTACTGGCTAACACCAACTGAGGATTGGTGTAAAATTGTGTTTAATACCTGTGCATAAACTAACATGCAAGGAAATAACTGTCACTGTTATTTTTGTTTTTGTATATGTAGCCCTACTATTCCCTCATCCACAGTCAGTCCCAACACACAGAGAAAGGTTTTTGAAGGCAGTGCACCTGTGTACAGACAAGGGTATCTCCTGCAGCTGTAGCCACTGCAGTGTTCCCTCACGGTGAATAGCCAGGCCTGGGTTAACATGACTGTCCAGTGTGAGGCTGCGTTATTTTTTCAGCATGTGCCTGCCTGTGCATTGCATGCCATGCTTGCTTTTTGTTCCTGGCATGCCGGAGTGTTCTTTGGGCTTTTGCCATGCCTGTCCTATTAAAACACAAGCATTTAGTTTTTACTTCAAAATGTCCCTTAGAGGTCCTCTGCAAAATTGGTTTATCAGATGCCAGACTATAACATATATTCCCCCTGCCTAAAAAAGTAGGATTAATCTATAGTTTTTTTCCTTATCTGTGGACCGCTGCTGTGGCTTTTTAATTCATTAGTATATAAGTAACTGCAAATTGCTTCGTTGTTAAGGCTTGTCCAAAGAACAAGTTCCCATTTGTACTAGATGACAATGTGCCTGTAAACAAGTATTCATGATTGTTTGGTTTTCACTGAAGTTTGCCTGTGTTAATTTGCCACTGATGGGCTTGTCCCAAAATTATCGTCGTGTCAGAAACAGAGTTTATGATGTATGGTTTCTCTCTGCTTAATTACTGTAAGTTCAGTCATAGATCTCTAGAACAACCAAAGTAAGATTTCTTGTTGCATGTGGGCATTTGTGGTCACTTCAATCGTCACTTTCAATACAAATCAAAAGGTCAACTGAGATCTAGTGTTATAAAACTGTGCTTACTGAACAGACTAAAAATTGCACTACAGCTAACAGCATCTGTTTCACTTTCTTTTTTCTGTAGGACTTTTTTTTGAAGAAGTTGACACTGGAGAAATGAACTCTTCCCCCTGAAGAAAGCTGCTGCTCTGTAAATTAGTAGGAAATTAATAACCACATGAAATGCATCTGTTTTTGAAAGAAATGTGAACAATCAGACCTGTAAATTGAACTAGAGACTTCAGGTTCTTCAGGTAATTTGAATAATTTCAGATCATTCTATAGACACACCGAAATTTTTGCAAGATTATCAAGAAGGACAGCTAGCTAGCATAGTTTGGTCTGTAGGAACTTCATCTATTCATTGCTATTTTGGGGGACCAAATTTTGAAAATGATCTTCCAGTTTTCCTGGAAATAGACACCAATATGACAAATGAAGAAAGAACACAGATGTCTGTTCCCACATGCAACACTTGCGATTACACGTTCACAGGCCATTTTGGGTGCGAAAAGGATTATATTTTTGCTCAGTACATAGTGATTTCTCTATGGGGAAATGGAAATGTATATAGGTAACTTCTGTTCTCACTCATATTCTTGTAGCTCTCTTAATGCCCATTTCTGTTGCTTGGTTGTGAGTTGTTTTGAGTATAAAAATCCTACCAGTGGAAGGACCAGTTATATCAGGAGCACTAACAGTATAAGGAATCATTTCATTGATGCTGATATGGTATAAAGAATCTTCTCTACCAGCAAAGTAAATAGCTAACAACTAGTCCAGATAAAAGCATTATGTGTAGTCACAGTTGTACTACAGAGTATTTGTATTGGTGGCAAAAATGATTCCCTTATATTGTCATGGGTACAAAATTTGTGTGTGTTTCACAGTCTGTGGTTATGTACTTGGTTCTCAGTGTGGCTGCTTATGTAATTAAACTGTCAGGAAGTCATAAAGGATAACATTTTGCTCTTAGAGACTATATGTTTAAATAAATTCATCAAGACCATAAAATCTATACTAATCTGACTTTAAATATGATTACAGTTGTAGAATTAGGACATAATTTGATAATATAAAGAAATTACTTAGAAATGTCATGTCTGTTTGTCTTCTGTGTATCTGCCAGTTTGTATTCTGTTTTTCATACTGTTTAAATTCTTCTTACCTGGGCTAACGAGAGCCAGGTTATAGTTCTTTGGCATAAGAAGTTTCCACTGAAGTCTTACGTCTTCGAGGTGTGGAAACCCTCCTTCTGTAACACAGACAAATAACAGTTACATTCCTGAGAACTCTCTACCTATACAAAGATGACTAATTATGTTGACTTGATTCATTTGCAATATTGTTCCAGTATGCCAATTAATGTGTCTGGCAGGGTACACATGTTAAAGTGTTTAGAATTTTTAACTCACAACTAATCCAGAAATAAAATTGCACTTGCCAAACGGAAGAAGTCTGGTTTCCTCTTTGGGTTTGTACATCATAGTAATAGTTAATCTGCTAAAGTACACAGATTTCTGAGTTGATCTCTAATAACAGACTCATTTGCAACAGAATGCCACCTTTGTGGAATTCAAAAGAAAATTCCCTCTGAACAGCAGGGAATTGTCACTTAGCTGAGCTGTGTAATATTTTACCAAGGCTTTTATGGGCAAATTTGTCCACTTAATGATTGGCAAGCTACTGAGTGCAGCTGCTCGGTTTTTTTGTTGACTTTGTTGTTGTTGTTTGTGGGGTTTTTTTTCTTTTTGCTAGGTCTTTGGGCCCATCTACCCAGAGCTGTAGACTTCCTAACCAACAGACAATCCAAATGCATCAACATTAGCACCAAAGGGAAAATTGCAGCAGGATGTATTCCTCCTGCAGCTATGGTTCCCAGTTGCCTACATACTGCAACCATCTGGACTGGATGACAATGCAGAGAGATGAGTGATGCTATCAAATGTTCTCTTAAGGGATGCTCTGATGTTGTATATTAGCAAATAGTGCCACAGTAATGAACTTCAGCCTGCAATCAGTGCTTAATTGGGCTAATCATTCTCAGCATACAAAAAAAAAACCCACAGAAAATTTAAAAGGTTGAATATTAGAAATATTTTTGCTGGTTGTTTGTTGGGTTTTTTTTCAGAGACAAAAGGAGCACAGAAGACTGAGCTGGGAAATCTGTGGGAGTACCAACAGTTGAGTTGTAGCCTTGCTTCTTAGTCACAAATCTATCTTCTACCCATCTACCCTGTTAACTTGATTTGCTTGGATACAGCTTAAAATGCTTGAGAGGCAGTTGAGTAAATAGTTACTGCGCATTACTTCATGTATATAAGAAAGTGTTACTTTGTGTGTTTAACCTTTGCTAGGATGGCAGAGTTGCTTTAGGCAATGTAAGGAGTTGGTGTTACAAAAAAAAGGCTCACATCTCTGAAATCTTAAAATAATCTTAAGCTATTAGTCAGGTAGTTTTTTACACTGGCTTTCAGTGCTGTGGGACTGGGTCACATCTTTCATTTGCCAGCTAGCTCAAGGAGTTGGAAAAAGCTATGAGAACATAGTTGTCAATCAACTTCCCTTTCAGTTACTTTGGTGTGTGTAAGCAGAGTGTCCCCAATGTAAATAATTTCAACAAACACCCATTTGAGTTGTTACTGTATTGTTTTCTGGTGGCTGTAATAGTCACTACATGTGCCCACACCTCACCCCTGTTCAATCTATCTGGCTGTGAAAAGATAACAGTAGGGTAAATTGTACTTCCTCTCTTTTTTTTTTTTTTAATCAATGCATAGTTCCCTTTGGGAGTATGGAAGCTCTGACCTGAGGCACGAAGCAGGAAGAAGTCCAAGTACTTCACTGACAGGATTCCGAATGGTTCAAACCGCATTTAACATAAGATGGCTTTTTGGTTTTCATTTGCTGTAATCTCAGAGGGAATATATCTAGTTTCTCAGAGCTGTTTGTTTTGTTAAGACCGCTAAAACCCACTATCTCTCTCTATGGGATAATAACCCAAAGGAAGAGTTTCTCAGAACTGTTAACAATCATTCTTACTCTCTCAGGAATTTCTTGGCTGTGTTAGTCACAGCGTTGTCTCCAGCATACCCTCACAGTTGCTGAACTGGAGCATGAATTACATTAGAGACTTGTGACTTTCACATCTGCTCTGTGAGCCTGTGCGTGCCTGCATGCAGGCAACAAAATATGAAGCCTTGTGGATCAGAACCGTGACGTGCATTACAGGATAGGAAATACCATTGTTTATTACTCACATATATTAGCATTGGGAAGTCTTTGATCTATTTATTACTGCCATTCTACCACTTTAAGAACTGGTAATTTAGCTGTTATATATCCTATTGTATGAATGGCATCTTTTAAAATGGTAAGTATGTTTCAAAGAAGTTTTTATCTTGTTTTAAAAAATGCTCTATTCATAAACAAAAGCATATACATAAAGGAAGGGTCTATGTGTGTACACACACCAATAAGATTTTTTTAAAATCACTTTGAGTAGCGCGCGTACGAATCATCTCAGCACCTTACAAATAGGAGATTTAACTTCTGAATACAAATAAGTTGTTAGAAACCCTCTTGCCTTAGAAACATGACTGAAAACCATGCCTTCATGTCAAGGGATGTATATTTGATTTTAAGAAGTTTGGTACGCAATGGCTGACGTGTTTTCTGCATGCTTTAGCTGAATGTTGACTTTTATGAAGCACAGTCAGGCTCAGGGCAGCTGAAGAAATCTTAGGCACCTTTCACCAAAAAAAGGTCTCCCTGGGATCTGTGCTGATGTGAACTGTCATCTTTATCCCACATAAGGATCAGGTCTAGTGTAGAGAAGCCAGTATCTTACTTGTACAGAGCTAGCCCTTAGGATTATAATTCAGATGAGTCTAAAATCCCTTATTATCAATTTATGATAAGCTAATAAGTGTTTGATCATGCCACTGATTTTTGTCCTCCCGTGTTTTACTGTCCATGGGGTTTTTTTCCATTGTTCTCAGGTGTTTTCTGGTCTTTTCTGACTTTAAGAAATTCTTGGAGCAGATTGCAAAATTTCCTTCTTGCAGACTTGAAATCTGAGAAGGCTCCAGGTGGGCTGCTCACAAGTCAGGCAAATTACTGACATGAAGATTGACTAGAATGTGTTCTTTCCTTCTTCCTAAGGAAGGTGGCAAGAAGTCTGCCACTGCTGGAATACTGCGGGCTTCTACTGGAATACTTCTTCCTCTATTGCTAGTTCTGCATTCGCTACATTATTGAAAGCAGCAGATGATAGTACAGCACTTTGGGGCTTAGGGTCTGTCTATATTTACGAGGAGACACTTCGGATTATTTTTGGTCTTTTCTGAAAGCATCTAAGATGAAAGAGGAAGTGGGAACAGACACAGGAAAAGCAATCAATAAGGTTTCTGTTTTCAAAAAGTTCCTTTCTAGAGATGTGAAGCATCTTCAGCTTTGAGAGGATGATGAATTACAGCTAAGTTTGTTCTCTGGACTGTGTTGCTGGGTATATATGATAATGTCCAAAAGAAGGTGCTAAATTATTAGCGTAACAACCACTGAAAGGAAGTTTTAAGGAATTAACTTTGAACAAGTACATTGAAGACTGGCAGCTCTAGGGTACTTTAAGTTTGAATGTTCAACTCTGTCTACGTGGAAAAACTGAGGACTCTGTACTGCAGATACCTGCTTCATTCAGTATCCTAAACCTTGCTGCAGGATTAGCAACTGCCCACTTATAAGGTAACCATAGAATATAAAACAAGCAAAGCTGTGATCCAGCAAAGCGCTTAAGTACATGCTTAAGTTTAAGCATCTGAACCAGTCCCATTGACATAGGTTGAGTTCAGTAATACTACTCAGGCTTAAGTACTTTGCTGGATTGGGGCCTGAAGGCAAAGGATGCCTTAACCCTGGGGATGCTTATTATGGAAATTGTTATTGTTACTGTTGAGGCTCTAGTATTCGTAGTGAAAGGTCATTTTCTCACATAATCTTTAAGTGTAATTCCCCTGCTACCCCCCAGTGCCTTTGGGGTTTTTTTTTGGTTGTCCTCTTATCTTTTCTCACAATTTTGCTTGCAGACATCAGTAGAACTCATTAGTCTTCAATAGCTCTAACCGAGTTTGTTTATATGGCACTTAAAAGAAAGTTTGGGAGAGAGAGACTGGGACACTCCCAACATAAACTGAACAAGATAGAAATTGGACAGCTTTTTTGAGGGCAAGGACTCTTCTAAAAATAAGGAATTGTGGGGGGGGAAGTTGGTAATGGTTATTCTTTATGTAAAGCTACCCCACCCCACAAAAAGAAAAAAAAGAGAGAAAAAGTAATTGAAGCTGAGCTTTGTGTTCTCTTCCTTATGGCTTTCCCCTAAGCAGTTCTGGATGCTTCAGCAAGAGGGGCTGAGATTCCATGCTCAAACTGGGCACAGTTTGTGACTTTTGAGCATCAATGACACTTGACAGAGTGTAAATAAGATTACACAGAAATCATTGGATTGCAAATACTGTACACCATATTAAAATTTTTTGATAAGTATTTCCTTGACAGAGTAAAACAGCTTTTCAGAGTTATGCTTTGAAACTGAGTAGATTATAATTTTTCAAGTAACAATGGTTTTTTTGTTACCCTCTTTCCCCTCCCATCATTAAAATGTGACACTTTCAGTGAGATACCCAGGAGTGCTTTCTGATCAGCACCAATTCCAATAGCAAGGAAGTACAGAGAGGGAGAGAGATGCATGTTTCCATTTTGATTATTCACAAAGAATTGTGATGAAGATGATCATTCAATGTGAAGTATCAACCTGGTAGGACAGAAGAAATGACATGCTGTTCCTTAGTGACAGGCAGTTCCATCTTAGTGCAAAGGAGCGACATGCATAGCAGGAATGAAAACTTGATGAGTTCTTCAAGCTGGGTCAGAGAATTCCTGTTCAGAGCAATTGTGTGTAACAGACAACAAGCTGTTCATGCAGAGGTGGTAGCTAATTAAGAGTATAGATTGAGGTATGTCCATTGGGCTCCTGACTCCAGGTTGCTTTTTATTCACACAGGGGAAGGCAGCTTTCCCATTACATCTCTCATACATCTGAGTGGGTGGAAATTTACTGTTTTCAAATAAAACAGCATTGTTATAAAGAAGTCAGTGCGTGTAGCATGCTGTGGACTACAAATCATGCAATTTATCAAGACTCGAAGTCCACACTGAGAGGACAACAACAGAAACACATCTATTCTCTATCCAACATAAGAATTTCTCAACAGTGATTTCAGAGTGAACAGGTGGGTACGATGTAGTTTATAATGTTGCTTTTCTTCTTAGACTAGAGCATTTGATTGCAACAAATTTCTGCAACGCTCATAGGACAAATTAAAACTGAGTGAGAGAGCATATTTTCTGGTTGGACTGTTCACAGGCTAAAGCTATTTGACTGTATGAAGTTGCCTGGCTTGTAATGATTTATCCTAGATTGTACTGCTTCAGGAAAGCTGTGTTTGACTTTTTTTTTTTTTTTAAACTATGTCAATATTCACATTTCTGCACCCCTAGCAGACAAACAGATGCAGAGACTTTTGGTTTTTTTTGGTTCCTGTTATGTTATTAAATTACTCCATTAATTATATACCTTCTCAATGATAAAATTATCTAGTATTGCCTTTTCTAATGATGTATTTAAGTCCCTGTGCATGTGGATAGATATGTTTAAAATACCCTAATAAATAGATGGAGAAAAGTGGCTAGATTTATAAACGACACAAAGGGACAAAACGCATACCTTTCTCTACACTGGGACAATGCAAGTGACTTTTATATAAAGCACATCACCATTTTCCTAGAAAGTAGGTTACACCCAAGGATTAAATCTCAGCTATTATTTCTTTATTATTGATGTTGTCTCTTAATACCTCAGCAAGTACGCCGATGACACAAAGCTGGGAGGGGTGGCTGACACGCAGGAACACTGCGCTGCCATCCAGAGAGACCTGGACAGGCTGGAGAGCTGGGCTGGGAGAAATCTAATGAAATTCAACAAGTGCAAGTGTAAAGTCTTGCACCTGGGAAGGAACAACCATTTGTATCAGTACAGGCTGGAGAAGAGCTCAGTGGAGAAGGACCTGGGGGTCCTGGTATATGACAGGTTGGCCATGAGCCAGCACTGTGCCATGGTGGCTAGGAGAGCCAATGGGATCCTGGGGNCCTGGTCAGGCCCCACCTGGAGTATTGTGTCCAGTTCTGGGCTCCTTGGTTTAAAAAGGACAGGGATCTCCAGGAGAGAGTCCAAAGAAGGGCTACGAAGATGATTAGGGGCCTGGAGCATCTCCTCTAGGAGGATAGGCTGAGTGAGCTGGGACTGTTCAGCCTTGAGAAGAGAAGACTAAGGGGGGACCTAATTAAGGTCTATAATTATCTTAAGCAGGGGATGCAGGGGGAATCAGCCAGCCCCTTTTCAGTGGTCTGTGGGGACAGGACAAGGGGCAACGGCTGCAAGTTGGAGCATAGGAAGTTCCGCACCAACATGCGGAAGAACTTTTTCACAGTGAGGGTGACAGAGCCCTGGGACAGGCTGCCCAGGGAGGTGGTGGAGTCTCCTTCTCTGGAGATATTCAAGACCCATCTGGACACCTATCTGAGTGATATGTCCTAGGGAGCCTGCTTTGGCAGGGGGGTTGGACCCGATGATCTCTTGAGGTCCCTTCCAACCCCTACGATTCTATGATTCTATGATTAATCATGTAGTCAGATGTGTTCCCAGCAGTGGAAGAGAGATGAGTTTTTATTGAATTCTAGCATGATCTAGTCCTTATCTTACAGTACCTTGAACCTTCATAGACCAAAATACAAATAAATGAGGAAATGGCCAGTGCTCATTTTATGATGCTCTATCTGAAAGAACAGGCAGTTTGGCATTTGTTAAAGAAGCCCTGACCAGTTTGAGGATTGAGAACATGTAGAAAGCAGTCTTTCTGCCCAGTTATGTTGAGCATGTGCTGAGGATGTATCCCTGGCACGCATGAGAAAATCATCACTTGTCACTGTTTTCCAGTTGGATGTGGTTGTTCTTGTCATCTCCACTGCATTGCTGTTAGGCTGTAGATGGGAAACAGACAGCAACTGATTGTACATGAAAAACTTCTGTGACTGAGCCTCAGCGCATGACATCCCCACTTCACGTTTGTACTGCTAGAGTGCAGACATGCAGAAAGTTTCCTCTAGCTTGTATTACCCTCTTATCACAGAAGACAAATATGGCCTGAGGAAAGCATTATGAAACAGTCTACTTACAACCATGAGAAAAAGAGAGAATTGGGAATAATTCCATGTAGGAGGGAAGCTGGGAGCCTGAGAATTCTGCCCCGCATGGGGGTTCTGATACATCCACTTGTGGTATCAGGTGGGCAGACAGAGTGTTTGTGCCTGCACACAGCTGCCCAGGTGCTTACTGAGGAGCTATGGGCTTGTGCTGAGAAGTACTTGGGACTGTGTTAGGCATCAGGCTCCTACCAAGGAGATCCTGCAAACTATTTCACTCAAACTCTTTACTGACTAATTCCTGTAAAGTAAGGGATTTCTCTTTGCCATGTTTTACAAATTGGGGTCATAGGCTATTTATTCTAAAAATTATAAAAGTGAAAAAAATGCTCATTCATGTTACCTGCCAATTCTTGTTATGTCCTTGGTGTCATTTTTAGCTCTATCAATCATAATTGTGTGCAACTTTGAAGGTATCTTAGTTTTAGCGCATTGAAAATTGAACATTGTGCTCATGAGTCAGGGTTGTTTTCTTAACTAATGCTACAGAGCACAACAGTGGAATATACCTTGTTATGAAAGCATTCAATTTGAAGGAACTAGACTTCCTTCCCACCCACACACACGCCCCACCAGAAAATCTTCAGCAACAAAAGAGTAGTGCTTCCCTTATAAGAAGAGCTGTACAGTACAAACGTTTTACCACCGGTCAGCAAAAATGTAATGTGTGTGCTGAGGGGGAGCATTACTTTTGAAGGAAAAGGGTTTATTCGTGCCAGGGGCAGGGGGGGATGTAACTTTACAAGTTTTTTTTTAACCAGAAGAGTTTATTTAGTTTTAAAATTACAATGTGGGCTTTCATATTTAAGTGCATAATATACCTACCAATAGCTCATACTTTCCTGAGAACAGTTCTTATAGAGTTCTATAGGTGCCTTATATCCTGTAGTGAAGTGAATACCTACAGTTGTTTGCTACCACTTGTATGATTATAGTGTACCTAAGTGACACTCAGCATCAGACTCCTGATAGCTTAAACATGGTCCCACCTTTAAATCTTTTTTTTTTTTCCCAAGAAATTTCCCAAACAGGAATAAAACTAGCTGTAGTGTTTTGTTTTAAATGCTGCTAAAATGAACCTCTATGCTATTTTTAACACATTGTCTGCCACTCTAAGTTTAGAGGGATGCTGTAGCTATACAAAGCCCTTGTTTCTGTTACTTGCCTTTAAAAAATGAACTTGTAAATGGACTGTTTAACACATGAAAAATAACCGGAATGTTCATTGCTCCCAACCACCCCTTACTTCAGCCACTTAAAAAATTCCTAGTTGTAAGCATGGGGTAAGAGTTCAAATTACCAGGGTAGAATCGTTCCCTGAGTTAGGTCCTTTCTGTTGTTCACCACATGAAGGATCTGTGGCATGAACCTGAACAGCTGAGGTTTCATTGGCATTAACAAGAGCTTCTACCTCCCTGGGTCTCACGGACAAAACTCTGTTGCTCAAGGCCTGATAGCCTGGCCGCCCTCAGTGAAGCCAGTTTTTGGTGTAGTAATAAGATTACCATCATGTTATGTGCTGGGAAGTTGCTTTTGCTCCTATTTAGAATTCTTCCCTGTCATCTTAGGTCAAAAATTCTAATTTAATGTGACCCAAACTTACAAATAGTTTTAGCTCCCTTGATGCTGCATCATTTCACCCAGTTCAAGGGTTGGTGGGGTTTTTTTATAGTGGACACTGATTTGAGGGTTTGATATTCAATTTGACTGATCTATTCTTGTTACAAATTTATGGGCACAATCTATGGACACTTAATATTAAAATAATAATAATTCTTCTGCTAGAGAGGATGAAGAGTAATGCCAAGTTTACTGGAGAGAATTGTGAAGCTAGTTTGTTTGGGGTTTTTTTTCCTTTTTTCCCTCTTTTTACAAAAGCTACTTGATTCCTCATAAATACTGACAATATAAAGAATCCCTATCCCAAGTAGAAGATCTCTGGCTGGTTTGAAGGCTGAGGCCGTGGACCATTTGCCATAAGTGAGAACATCCAGGATTTACTGCTGCCAAGTTACGGTGTCACAGACTACAGTTAGTCCCACGCAAAGCTCCCATACCTACAAATGCAGGTACAGTGCTTTGCTCTGCACAAAGCTGTATTATTCAAAGAGATAATGAGCTTCAGGTTAAAATCATCATGGAAAAAATGAAAAATTATCAGGGAAAAAAGTTCTCACTGGCTACGAGTTCAGTTACTAAGTAGAAATTTAATAAACTAATTTTCTTTATATTTTGTATGGTTATTGATTGTTTTAATTCCTTTGGGCCTGAAAATCTCAAATGTAGCCTGCACGTGGGCTGAACTCAAGAAGAAAGCTTCCTGAAAAAAAGCCTTTGACAATTAATTAGGTAAATGATAAATCACAACAGGGAATAAACAGTCTTGGCTGCATAAGACATAGCTTTTTGTGCATACTCATGATTTTCTATTCTGAAAAGGAAAGATTGTAGCTTGTTTTCATTATAATAATCTTCAATAAACAATTCAAATCTTATTTTTCAGTCTAGTTTCTGGTTTTGGAAGAGTTCCTTAAAAGGCCAGTGACTTTTAGCCCTATTATCTTTCAAAAATGAATGCTGGTTATGTGTTTATTTGATAGTGCATGTGATTCTTGTAATATAAACAGGCAAAATAATATTTTATATACAAGAGTCCATATACAAGGCAAGCACCATAAAGGCACATAACTGAATCAAGTAACTAAAATAGCCGCTGCTGAAGGATACCACGCTGGGGCCAGCACGCGAGTTGTTTATTGGCATGAGTTAGTCCACAGCGCTCTTATCCTCCTGAGGAAAACACAACACTTGTACTGTAAGTACTACACACAGAGTACTCAAAATATTAACCATTTAAATGCTGGAAATAAACTAAGGTACAATGTGACCAGCAAGAACATGGGGAAGATGGTAAGAGTGCATCTATGTACAATGACAGGAGTGAATAAGAATTTGGTGGAGGCCTGATTTGTCAAAAACGACCGCTACTTTGGTTGCCTCAGCATTTCTCAGCTTAAAATATTTTCAAGTGTTGAGCACCAACAAAGCTAATGGAAGCTGGGGTGATTAGTTACTTTCCAGAATATTTATAGGATGAATCAGAGCTGTAGATGTGGAGTAAGTCAGTCAGCAGGTAATAGGAAAAGCAAACTTACTGAAAAATTGCTGCTGCTCCTGGGATAAGACGTGTAGAGGAGAGAGAACTGATGAGTGTGACAGTAGCGCCACTGTCTAGTGAGAGCAGAAAAGGAAAGCACTGTACCTGAAGCATATTGTCCTGGTGAAGAATCCTGGAGGAGGACAGTGGAACATCAGGTGTATACTAGGGTCATGCTGGTAAGGGAGATGGCCTGTAGCCCTTCACTTGATTAACCATGCATTTTTCCAGGTATTGGCAAATGTGTGAGTGTTCGTTTAACGCTTCAAAACAGAGCGAGTGAAGAGGAGAGCAAGTTTTTTCCCCAGTTTTCAAATTTCATATGGTATGGTCAAGCCAAGCTGTATTGAACTAGGAAGTTAGTGTTCAGCTGAAAAACTAGTTCAAAGCAAGCATAACTGCCTGAAATCTCTGCTGTATGTTGGGAAATGTGCTACATAAAATGGCTTCATGATAGAGGTCCTGTCTGTAGCTGAAGCCAAGGGTGCCTGAAAAGTATTCAAGACTTAAGTGTTGTTTGTCCTACAGTGAAACAGTGTGGCTTTCTTAATCATAGGTGATTCAAGGAGAATGGTATTCTGAGAAGATCAGATGGAGAGAAGCAGCACTGATAACCATCCTTGCTGTGTAAAATATGGGAAACAAATGTTTGAATCAGTAAGATGTATGGTGCTGTTTCTGATGAAATAAGTGGAGTTCCCATCCATTATTTTCATTTAAAGATAAGTTGTTCTAATCTAAAACTCTTGCCTAGGTATTTGCATGAAGATGATTGTCCAAGAAAGAGCTTGTGTTTTGTTTCCACGCTAAAATAGGTCTATCTACTCATGAGGTTTTTTTCTTCACTTTTAATGAGTGACAATGATAAAAAGTTAATAAGGTTTATTCAGAGAAACCCAGCTGGTTTTGTCAACCTCTGCACTATTATGCTTATTGCACTATTTTTAATAGTACTACATCAGACAATTTTTTACATCTACAAAATGATAGCATGGAGTTCTGTGTTTCACAAGAATAAAATAACAATTTTATGTGGAGGTGATTTCCTTCATTTTTTTTTCTTCTCAGCCTTTCCAAATGCATTTTTGAAAAGGAATGGCAGTTTCCTCCCATTCACAGAAACTGCTTTCCTTCTCTACCTCCAAGAGTGGAATTTAAGCAAGTCACAGACCAGTGCATCTTTATTAGCAAACTCTAACTCCCAGTAAGGATTTGTGTTATCACATTTTTTTTCCAATTAACACTTCCTCTTAACACTTTGTCCCATTAATTACTTTAAAATACACAGGAAAGTGAAATCTTCCTGCTCGACACCCAAAACCACATACCTAATTCATTTGAATATAGGCTGTGGCTGTTTCAGAACTTTCAAAAGTTGTTATATATATATATGTGTGTGTGTGTGTTTCTAGATGCAAGCAGAAGCCTGCAGAGCAGTCCATTGTAGCAAAACGCAATTTCTAGTGATAGACCACTTCCTCTACAGAGGAGTGTTGAGCAAGAGAGATCAGTGCAAAACAGACAAATAAGAAGAGTGAGAAACAGATGGCAAAGGTAGGAAAGAAAAATGAAAGTTTCCACTTGAATGAATATTCTAATCTGTTAAAAACAGCTATTGACTTTTTAATTCTGAGGTGTCAGTATTTTACTGCAAATACCAAAACCTATCTGCATTCTCTAGACAAAATCAAATTCCAGGGCAAACACAAAAAAGTGATGTTTCCTTGGACTGAAAATATTGCTCTTATCTGTCTGGCATTCAATTTCAAACAATCATGGTGCTTCCAAAATCTTCCAGTCACCTATTGAATGTGCTGGTGGCTGCCAGAATCTAACTTGGTTTCTCATTGCTAATATGTGCACTGAAACAATAAACTGACTTCTTGTGATATGGAAATATTTGGAAAAGAGTGAAGAAAACAAGATGTAATGGGACTTGCTTTAAAAGTTAGCTAGTATTTGCAACATACAGGTAAACACAGCTGTATACCTGTTGGTTTCATATTGTTCTTTGCTTTTTCTGTACTTCTGTAAGAGCAGAATTACTTTTCAAGCTTTACAAAAACGCAGACTTGAGAAAAAACTTATTCCTCTATGATATGCTCCAGAGTCAACTGGACACAGGACTAGCAAAGACAGGCTGGGTAAGTAGATTCAGTCCTATGATAGAGTCATAGAATGCTTTGGGTTGGAAGGGATCTCAAAGATCATCATGTTTGTGGCTAAGAATGCTCGGAGTACCAATTTCCATTTACCAAATCTTTTTATTCACATCAGTGTGGGGGTGTTTTTTAGTATTTTATTAGGGCCGTTAATTATAATCCAAGACTCTTTCCAATTTAATCCATCACCTTTCTATTCAGGTTGCCTGCACATTACTGACTCGACTTCAGCTCTGTGATGGGTGCACATCTGTTCTAGGTCCTGGACTGAGACCATTCATTTTAAACCACCGTGTTAACTGTGTAATCTTGGCTGCATTTGAAAACCATTGAAAAGATAAATTTCAAATTCCACAGTGTGAAGTGTAGCATCCCCTGATGTTTTGCTGTTTGAGAAATAGATTTTTTAAAACATTGTGATTGACACCTTGTAGTAAAGGAAGATGGTCTCAAGGTTTGGAGACCATGCAGACGCTGAGGATGTAAGCTTAGTTCTCAGACTCCTTTGGGAGACCTTGGCAAACTTCAATTTTTCTCTTGGTTCTCTGTCCACAGTGAAGGTGATGGTTCCTTTCCCAAAACTTACTGTATGTTTTCAGTCTCTAGAGTGTCAACTGTCAGTTGTTCTTTGCTGGTATTCATTTATCTGTGATGTAGAGCCCTTGTGTTACTTGGGGCCTTGGAAATACTTAAATATAAATTATTTTAAAATTTGAGTTTATACAATGTAAAATATGTAAACTGCACATACTGCTCGTTAAATAACTATTAGGATAACAGAGATGAGCTTAACCAGAAGCTTGGATGAACTCTGGGTTCTGTCCAAAATTTTAAATAGTCTTTCCAGTGTGGGTGTAGCTTCAACATTTGAAAATATATATGCATACAATTTGGCTTGGGGTTTGGCTTTTAATTATTGTTATTAATCATGCTGCTGTAGCCCCAGAAGAATATATATAGGAAATAATATGCTGCATGCAGAGAATTACTTTTTCTTTCACCCTGTCTGACAAGAAGATCAATAAAAGCAGCGTAACAAAATTAATTTTCAAGTCTATTAGTGGAGCTGTCTGTCCTACAAATCAAATGCTCTCTCTTGCATTGAGCATCCATAGCTTGATCAATAAAGGGAAAAAGAGGGATTTTTTTCTTTTATGGGATCATTTCCCTAAGAGGCATTTAAAAAACTTGTAGCTTTAGCAATTTGAAGGCTTAAGCCTGGATATGTGGTCATTATTATTTTGCATTTCTGTTTGTAGGATGTGGCAAGTTGTTTTAAGTAGTCAGTTAAGCAACGGATAAGCAGAAGTGGGAGTGACACGAGCCCCAAGGTAAAGGGTTTGGTTATGTAGCTTGATGTTGAGTATATCATGTCTATATACCAGAGGTACTTGAATCATAGGCTTTGGCTCAACCTGTGCTCGGAAGTGTAAGCCAGGTACAAATTTCTGACTTTTTACATGTTAATACTGTTCCTCTGCACAAAGGCATTTGATAGAGCTTTTGGTTGGTGTTGGCTCAGCTGGCCCTAACATCTACTCAAGACAGAAATGGTTGGAATGTTTGATGGATAGGTTATTTTGGATTACATTAAATTACTTAGGGAGTGATGTGGAAGCCCCTCAGTTTAATGGTCTGATTCTCAGACTGCAGCAGTCTCAGTGGGGAAAAAAGTTGGGCTGGAACTTGTTTTAGGGGTAAAAAGAAGGTAAAGCAGGAATGTGATAACTGTTCAGGGTATGATGTTCAAGTCTCCTTTGACGACAGAGGTACCGCTGCTTACGTGACTTAATCTAATAATATCTTCATCACAGTGGAGAAAAAAGCACAAGGCTGACAAGGTTAAAAAAATACACCACTCCCCATCCTCAGCTCCTCCGTCATCACCACTTCAGTGCTTTTGTTTTGGTGAATATTCTGCCTTATTAGCGATGCATAAAATGCAGAGCCCCAGGAACCCCGGAACGCTGTTTTGTGTTGCTCGGAGGTAACCGGGGGCTGTCACGGTGCTATGGCCCTGGTCTCTAGCCGTGTCAGGGCAGGGACACTCCTTCCTCCGCTCCCGGACTCCATCTCTACCGGACGCTCCGTGAGCCCTCGGGACCTCGCCCGGCCCTGTGCGCGGCTGAGGCCGAGCACTGGGACCTTGGCGCTCCCAGCCCCCTCACCCCGATCTCGCCTGGCCGGGTCGGACCCGCGGGGAGGGGCGGGGCCACGAGAGGAGGGGCGGCGCCTCAGGGCGGGGCCGACCGCCGGGGCCGGTCCGCCGCCGCTGCCGNCTTCATCACCTTCCCCATCCTCTTCATCGGTGAGCGCTTGCGGGGCTCCCTGTGCCTTGCCGTGTGCCGCCCCCCTTCCCTTCTGACACCCCCGTCCTCTTCTTGCTTGGCCGTGTCCCCGCCCCCGGCTCGCTTTGTCCTGCCGTGGGCTTGCCTCCCCCGCTGCGTCGCGTGTGCCGTGTTTCCCCACCTTTGCCTTGCCTTCTTGCCTTGCTGTGCGCCTTCCCGCCCCCCGCTTGCTTGGCCTTGCCTCGCCCTCTGTGCCGTGCGGGGAGGCGGGAAGCTGCAAGGGTGTTAGGACGCAGTGCAAGCTCCGGGATGCTCCTGCCACCGCCTCTCCTGAATTTGGTTGCCCGCACCGCCCGCTATCCGGGCTTCTCTCCGCTCCCGACCGCGGTGCCCGTTTCTCTCTGACGGGGTCTTTCCGAGGCGGGGCAGCCCGCGGGGCTTCCTGCGGGTGAACCCCTCGTAGGCAGAGGCTGGATGGATGCTGGAGGAGGCTGCGGGATTTGCCTGCAGGTTTTAACTAGCAGAGCGGGGAGTAAAAATTATTAAAACCCGGAAAACCTGGCAAGTAACCCTCACATTATCAAATCACAAATGCCTGCAATTACTGAAGAGTTATGGCAGCCGGACGGCCCTCCTCATTACTGATAATAACTAGGATGGATGCCCGGCTGCTGTAACTCTTGCCGTATCTGCAGCAGATATTATTTGATAACATAAAGCTGAGGTTACCGGTAGGTGGCCCGGTGGTTTAATACATGCGGCTGTCACTACTTCGAGTACCGTGCTGCTCAGCCTGGTCTCTCCCCTAGATAGCCATGGCATGAGCTGGGTGATTTAACACACTTCTCTTGCTGCTGGTAAAAGGTCTGGGGCTGACATAACAGCACAACTGTAAAAATGGGGTCAGCTGGAGAACTCCTTAGGCTGATATGTTGTTCGTCTGGCTTTCCTCAGTATTGCAAATTTTCATCTAGATCAAAATAATGAATTACTTTAGAAAGATAATTGTAAGTTAAAGCATAAATTATTTAATTAAATGTATTGAAGAAAAAATAGTGTATGCATTGCAGTGTTTGTGCGTATTTGTCAAAATGTTTGTTTGTTGTTCACTTAAGCTGTTGTTATATTTGAAACTATTTAATACATGTAATTACTTGATAGTAAGTTGCTGAAAGTATAGGGATTTAAGGCTGTGTTCTGACTGTGCTGTTGATTTTATTTGGTATGGAATGAAGTAATGAGAACACAGTTCCAAAAATGTTTGATTATATGCACATGTAACAACACAGTTGTGTCAACTTCAGTACAGTAGTTTGTCACACACATGCTTTTCTGTATGCAGGAGCTTTGTATGTCGCTCTTGTTGTTAAGCAAACTCTTCACAATGTTCTTTTCCTCTTTAGGATGGGGAAGTCAGAGTTCCAAAGTACATATACATCATAGCACATGGCTTCATTTTCCTGGCCACAATCTACGCTGGATACTGACTTTTATCCTCTTGTTTGTGCTGGTGTGTGAAATTGCAGAGGGCATAGTGTCTGATGGGTAAGTGTATGCCTATCTTCTAATGGTACTGAGCGTTTTAAAGGTTTCAGGGTAGGTGTTTTGTCTCTGTCTAAATTCTCATCTAGAGCATATTCCTTGTGGTTATAAACATATAATCTGTATTCTTGGTGATTAACCCACTGACCTTGTATCAAAAATTCCACAGACCTTGCCAAGTGTGTGCATGCATACAACTGACCTTAATAATTTTCAGTTCAGCTTAATGAAATTATCCTTCCAAAGAATGATCATGGATAAATCCCATCAACTCAAGCAGATGGTGACAATTTTGTGATATGTTTTATGTCCAAGGACCCAGTCCCACAGCCCTCACTTGGGCAGAACTCCCATGTGTGCAGTGTGTCATACCATTTCCCCACAAACTGAGTTCTGTTCATCTTATGGCCCAGTAGATCCACTCCTTTTATTCTCACTCACCTCACAGGGTTTCTTCTGATGTTTGTGCAGTGCATCTCATCCGTTACCTTGAGCAGAGCAGCTTACGCTATATGAGCATGATCCATCATTTGTTGTTCAACTTAGGATGGCTTTAAACAATAATCTGTAGGGAAGATATATTTCAAGTGAAACAAGTGATACAGGAGAGTGATTTATCATGGGAAAAAAGCTGATGATATATAACAATGATTATGAGCATCTTCCTCTAAAGAAAGACCTGATTTTCTTAACTATTATGAACTTTTGACCCAAGGACTGTAAAGTTGAAGTTAGAGTAAAATCTCTCTGTTTAGTCATCTATATGCCAACTATCCATCAAACAGTGTGAAAGGCACAGCAGTATTCTGGTGTAGAAGCTGATATCATCATTATTATAACTCCTCTTAAACATATATAAATAGGATGTTTCTTGGTGCCAGTTTTTTAAAAAAGAATTTCTCATGCTTATTTAGAGTTATCAGGGTGTGGGATGCTCAAAGCAAAATCTCCTGCCTTGATTTCTCTGTTTTATTTTGTTCTTTAGCAATCTCTCTCATTGTGTTCACTTGCTTTTTGACTTGACTCAGAACGCTGCTGTTAGGAAATAAGCGTCACCTGATGAGAATCGAAGCTCCTAGCTATACTGGGGGAGTGCCAACCCACAGTCGTGCCTCCTGAGCACTTAGCAGGCTAGCAAGTGCTACAATGAATAAAAGCAGATTTTGAGACTCATGAGCTTTCTAAGACCGAAATGTGTCGTGTTGGTAAGCCCTTCTGAGAGCAGTGGGGTGTCAAAGGCTTTGGCACCTCAGCAATATACGCTGCGTGTTGGAGACAGGGTTATATAGGGGAATTCCAGCAACTTCGGTCTGTGAAATAAATAAATTTAAGAAAACCTCCCACTCCTGCAGTGTAACCTACTGAAGCTTAGGCTGCCTGAAGAAATCTGTTCCTGTTGCCTTCTTTTTTTTTCTTTGTTGAGAATTGAGCCCTGTTGTACAAAATGCCCTGACATTGCTAGGAATTCAGAGGCTGAGGCAGCTTTTCTCATTTTGCTGTATACACATAGAATTCATTGTCAATGAGACAACTTAAGTGTTTATGCCACAGGTTGTCAGCATGGTTCCAGCCAGCTCTGCCGAGTTCATCGTGATGTCCACGTAAGCGAGGGTTTTCCTTTCCTGGTACAGATGCAGGAAGGGGTCCTCCTGAGGTCCTATGGTTCTGTTATACATTTGGGATGTTCTGCTCTCAGGCATGGGATGTTCTGCTCTCAGGCATGTGATGTCCCACAATGGGACTAACCGCTAAGGTTGGTCTTGTATCATTGTAGTTCTCTGTATTTAAAGTTCTGTTCTAGTTTTCTTCAAGTGGTGAGAAGTCAGTAAGAAGGATTTGAGACAGTTTTTAAATATTGAGGGTTGTTTGGAACTGCATGTCATGGTAAGCAAGTATCTTCTTCTGCAGAAGGAGCCTGTAACTCCTGTTAATAAATAAAAAAAGTCACCGCTCTTCAAAACCTACAGATTTCTATTTAGGCTTGACAGCATTTGTATCTTCTCATTTGAGACTACTTTTTTTCTTGTACCTTTCTTTTAAGTAGGATCTTTTTTGATTTTTATAACTGGGGGGATTACTTAGTTACTTTTTTAGTAAGTCAACATAGTCTATTTAATACCTTCTCAAAGGACTTGTTGCCTTCTTTTTTTTTCTTTGTTGAGAATTGAGCCCTGTTGTACAAAATGCCCTGACATTGCTAGGAATTCAGAGGCTGAGGCAGCTTTTCTCATTTTGCTGTATACACATAGAATTCATTGTCAATGAGACAACTTAAGTGTTTATGCCACAGGTTGTCAGCATGGTTCCAGCCAGCTCTGCCGAGTTCATCGTGATGTCCACGTAAGCGAGGGTTTTCCTTTCCTGGTACAGATGCAGGAAGGGGTCCTCCTGAGGTCCTATGGTTCTGTTATACATTTGGGATGTTCTGCTCTCAGGCATGGGATGTTCTGCTCTCAGGCATGTGATGTCCCACAATGATCTCCAGCTCCCTGCTAGCACTGCCCCTTTTTTGGTTCTCAAAACTACACGAAAGTAGCTTTTGTTGCAGCAAGAATAGACCTAGATGGGCTCATTTATTTTCCCTGAGGTTCAGAGAACAAAGTGTGGCTTTCCCTGCCTGTTTGTGCCCTGAAGGCTTCTTTGTGCCTCTTCTGGAGTTGTTGAGTTGTACCTTCTGATAACACAGGATACTTCATTACTTTTGTCAAAGGTGAGAAGGAGAAGATGGCAAGTAAGAGGAAAGAGGGTGAACACATGATTCTGCCCCCCTCTGCACAAACCAAGGACATTGCCCAACAATTCCCATATTCCCAAAGGACTGTAGCTGGCAGTACCCTCTCTGCTGCTACCTGAAGTAAAGTGTCAGGAGAGTTTTGCTTTATAGAACAAAACTTCAGGATATATAATCCTGGGTTAGGTTTTGTGTGGTGGTTTGCAGTCACTGAAAGCACTGAATGAAAATGAAACATTTCCACAAAATATTTCTGTTGAAAATCTTAAATTGTGTTGTCAGTTGGTCTTATCTACATATTTTGATGGACAGCTCCCAAACTAGTTTAACTTAAATTAACTTTTCTCATTTTGGAGCTGAGCTGCTTCTCCTAATTTAAACAATGTTCCAATTGATTTCAGCAGGAAATAGGAATACACACATTTCATTTTCAGCACAGGAGAGGAATCTGAAATCCAACTATGTGATCTAGTAGCATAAATCCAATAGAAAACTGGAGAGCTTTAATCCATAACTCGTTCTAGAAAAGCCTGCACTGGGGCTGCGTATAGGATATAATCCATAAATTAGAAGGGAAATATTCAAATAGGTAAGAGGTTTTGAGTTTAATGGACTTTCACTTTTCTTCTTTTTCAGGGTTTCAGAATCACGCCATTTACACCTGTACATGCCAGCTGGGATGGCATTCTTGGCAGCCATCACATCGGTTGTCTATTACCATAACATTGAAACATCCAATTTCCCCAAGCTCTTAATTGGTATGTCTCATAACTTAACGTGACTTAGAAGTGTGACACTGGTGCTGTGTGTCTGCTCATTCTGTGGCATGTCATTGCAGTCTCCATGCTAGTTTGGAGGGATAAAGCTTACATGTATATTCTGTTCTGCTGGCTGTCGTTACCATACTTGGGTCTGAAACAGTTCGTGGCTTTCAGCACTTATAACTTACAGTATTCTGTATGTTGTTCTTGGCCAAAGGCTCCTCTAGGAAAAACTGGCTTTCTGGGAAAAGTAGCACTTCAAATTCTTAACTCTAAAAGCTGTCCAAATCTCATTGCTTGTCAGCATGTTGCATTTAAGCATGACACAAGATTGAAGCCATCTTCGTGTGTGTGATCTATAGAAATACACAGAGAGACAGGGGGAAATGAACGATTTCTCTGACTTCCAGTATGACCCTGGATTTATTACTTTGCCTGCTTGTTCTTGCTTGTTGTGCCTAAAACTCCCTTTGTAATCCGCTTTAAGATGTTTTGAATATATAATGCTATGTATAAGAACTACTAGTATACTGTATTTTTTGTCTGCAAGACCGTAAATAAACTGTAGCTACCTCCAGAAAAGCCATTACTGCTGCTGATCATGCAGTTGGTGATGTATTCTCTAGTGTTTAAGTAGATTGTGAATTGTGGATGCCTATGTATTTAGTCATCCTGTTAGCTGTGATTTCTTTGGTGGTCCTGGCTCATCAAATTTTGCTTGAGCTGGTTTTCTGTATTAATGGATTCCGCTAAGGTTGGTCTTGTATCATTGTAGTTCTCTGTATTAAAGTTCTGTTCTAGTTTTCTTCAAGTGGTGAGAAGTCAGTAAGAAGGGTTTGAGACAGTTTTTAAATATTGAGGGTTGTTTGGAACTGCATGTCATGGTAAGCAAGTATCTTCTTCTGCAGAAGGAGCCTGTAACTCCTGTTAATAAATAAAAAAAGTCACCGCTCTTCAAAACCTACAGATTTCTATTTAGGCTTGACAGCATTTGTATCTTCTCATTTGAGACTACTTTTTTTCTTGTACCTTTCTTTTAAGTAGGATCTTTTTTGATTTTTATAACTGGGGGGATTACTTAGTTACTTTTTTAGTAAGTCAACATAGTCTATTTAATACCTTCTCAAAGGACTTGGTGTTATGTCTCAGGAAAGCATTGGTAGCCCGTTACAATCACCCGTGGAAAGCAAGCAGTGATTTTCATGGTGGTGGTGTTATTACTTCACATGTATAATGTAGTGTTTAATAATTCAGTATTGCTACCACATTCCTGCTGTTAAGGGAAGCACAAATTTACAGCTGGTCGTTGATTACCCATTTCTGCATAATCCCTTCTCTGTAGAGATTTCTCGCTTATGATAATTTTGTTCAGTATTTAGAGGTGTTGGTGCTGGATTAAGCTCTGGACAATATTGAATATTAAACAGTTACACCAATGAATACCAATGCTAAAGTGTTATTGGTATAAATGTTAATAATTATGAATTTTCATTTTGCAAGAATTTCCAGGGAATAGATTCCTTTGGAAAATTTAATCTTAATAGCTAACTCGCAGGCAGAAAAAACCCCCGGAAATCAGATGATTAAGGGCCACAGGAGTCTGTCCCTGGGGCACGGCCAGATCCTGCCCTGGCATAGGTGCCTGTGTCATGGGTAGCCAGGACAGCTGGGCTGGTGGAAGCTGGTGCTGGCCATGACGGGGGCTGCCAGCACTGCCTCTGAGGCTGCCTTCTGCAACATCCATGCCTCCTGCAGACATCTCCCACCCCCAGAGTCAGGCATGGAGCTTCCCCACTTGCCGGTGGGTCAGGACATTTTTTCCCACTTAGTTGGTCTTATTTGAATTTCAATCCAACGTCTTCACAAGCTGAGGGTCCTTGATTTCATTTTTGTGTTTGTTTTTCTTTTCATTGTCCTGTGTTTGTGGGAGAACCTAAGTCACATTTCTGGAATTCTCCATCCTTGTTCTTGACTGCACAGATTTATTGTTATCTGTGAGGATCGTCATCTTTCAATGCTTAATTGCAACTACTCCGTATTGACAACTAGGACGAGGTGATGACAACTTTATAGAAATTAGCCCAGTATGAGAGAGTTAAATCACACCTAAACTCCACTATCAACCCACTAGAGTGCAATGTGGCCATGAAGCAGCTTTCTTGTAGAGCCCAGCACAAATGAGATCAATGGGAACCATGAGGAGAAGCTTAAGTTGGTGATAAACTTTTTGCTGAGTATATGAGAAAGGAAACCAAAAGAGGGTTCTTCAGTACTAAAATATTTTAGAGGAGATGTAATATTACATGCACAGAGATAAAGCAAATGGCCTGATGTGGCACCTTCTGCTGCTTTTGAGCGCTGATGAAATTCCACCTAATTGCGGGGCATCATCTGTCCCAGGTGTAGGATCAATACTTAACTGCAAGAGTGTCTTGCCATATAAAGTGAAAGCTAGCAGAGCCTTACCCAAATTTTACAAAGTTCAGTGGGGAGACTCTCATTGATGTAGTCCCAGAAGACCGTTAATGGTCTGTTCCTTAATTCTGAATTGGATAAAATTTGCAGTCCTGTGATATGGGAGGGGTGGGTGTGTGTGTGCAGTTTGGTTTTTTAAATCTCTTTTCACTCTACCTTAAAGAAACCAAGTCACTTTGTAGTTCCTCAAGAGTCAGATACCATAACAGATCTGGGGATTAACACGATCCCTTGCCGTATGCAAGGTACGGATGCAAAGTCCCTGTACTGGTCCTGACTTTCAGCTATATGCCCAGGTTGTTGCCTATTTTTAAGTAGTCATTTGTCTGTCTTATCAAAAAAAGGTGACAGAGTTTGGAATATATATTTTCTGAAGCAAACAATTGAGTCCAGGATGCCAGTTGAGTGTCCAAACTATTGGAACACTTTGGTCCGAATCTGTTTTTCACTGTATGCATTTGGCCTGCAATAATATTTCATCAAACATAACTTCACCAGTGAGGCACTGTTTACCAGGTGACTCTGGTAATAATGCTAATTTTGGTGCTTTTCACACAGTGTTGCAGAATGGGTGTGTTAACTGTTGTACAGTTTAGCAGGACATATTTTAGAATAGCTTTTGTACTGAATTGGAAAATCTGCTAGCCTTCTCGACAGTCAAAATAAGTAATTGAATGCTAGCATCTGATCGCACTGCTTTTTAAGTTAGTATTTATTTTATAGCTAAAGAAACCTTAAAAACTAAACAGTAGGAGAAAATGGTGAAATATTGATAGGACTTTGAGGGCTTTGTCTGAAAAGGATAGTAGTATAGGAACATTTATGAATTTTTTAATAAAGAAAATTCTCCTTTTTTTAACCAGTCATAATTATAAGACTGTCTTACCAATCTTGGCAGTAATCTAGATTTCTGATTTAAATTTCTTTTACATTAGCATTGTTGTTAATTCCATTTGAATTAGTTTACTGCTTAAAGTGGAACTTCCTTTCATCAATAATACTTATTGCTTAGTACACAAATTTCCTTCCAAACAGAACCAAGCTAGTTAGTAAATCACCTCCACTTAAGCACATGATTTTTTAAAAAATCTTGTGCTTAGTCCAATAAAAAACAGAACAATTTGAGTTCCACATCGCTTAATTTGCAGTGGTCTGGCCTCAGGTAAGAATCTACACCCTGGTGTTGTGGATTGAAGTCACTTACACAGCCCAAGGAAAAGCGAGGTCCATTAGGCTGCAGGCACCTAGAAGAGATCTAAAGCAATCAAGGAAATGAAAGCATGGCATGCCACTATGTTCTGATCAATAGGCAGTTCAGGACAGTAGAAGTTCGTTGTGATAATTTCTAGAAATCTCAGCCAGTATACACTCACCAGCCAGATTGTATAAACACAGCTTAAAAGAAAGACCCATAACTGTGTTTTCCAAGGAGCCTTATCTTGAGCAGCCTGTGTACACGTGCCAGATTGGATTATATACACTTATATTCAAAGGTGAGAAGGTAAACAGGTTAAAATGTTTCTAGAAGGTATAACAGTGGGAGGTCAGTTATCACCTGAAGATGTTGCGTTAGGCACTTTCTAATGCTGCTCAAGTAAAAGATTAATTTGTGCAAATTCCTGATGATTATCCTTATTTGTAATTTAGACTTATGTTTTCTAATGATTCAGTTGAAGACTCTCTGGTGCTAGGCACTCCGAAAAGATGTGCACGTTTTTCTTGGCAGAGTGCATTCCAACTGTTGCATCATGGCAGATAGAGCAACAATGAGAGAGTCAAATAAAAGAATATAACCCTACAAGGTATTTGCTTAAGAATGGAGAACAGGATCTGGTTTCTGGTGTGGGGTGTTTCCAAATCACCAAGCTTACTGCAGGGATTATCAATAACTGACAGTAGTGCTTTTACACAAGAAGTTCAGTAGAACTTTAAAAACTTTAAGTTGCTTTCTATGGATGCCAGAACATCCTTCCTTGATGTGCCTATGTATCTGCGTTATTAAGTGCATATATGGCATTTGCATTGAACAATAGAGCAGCAGCAGTTTGGAAAAAATATTTTAACATCTGTTCCTGCATACACTGCAGAGATCTGCAGGGGGAATTAGATCAATTTCCCTTCAAGACAAAGTCATAGCAGTCTTGTAGCATTAACCGAATTTGAAGAGCATCACTCACAGCCGCTGTCATTCATGGCGTGATGCCCTCCCTTGAACTCAGCTTGCTGATGCATGTTTACAACAGATGGAAATTTCCTTCAGCAGAATTAACTTTGTGAAACTTTCCAAATATCACTAAATCTAATAGGAAAGGAATTTTGTACTAACATTGTCTTAAGATTTTCGGGATCGTAGAACTGAGTTAGGCTTCTGTTTTAACATCAGAAAAGCCACTCTCTCATTTTCAATATTCTTGTTGCATTCTTTCTGAAGGAATATTTAGTACTGCTGTTGTATATTTTTGCAACTGTGGAGTTGATTTAACTTCTTTTTTCTCCCTACAGCATTGCTGTTCTATTGGACTTTAGCTTTCATAACAAAAACCATCAAATTTGTAAAATTCTGTGATAATGGGGTTGGATTTTCTCAGCTTCGATTCTGCCTCACAGGACTCCTGGTTGTTTTATATGGAATGCTACTAGCTGTAGAAATCAATGTCATCAGGGTGAGGGTAAGTTAGTATCGTAAAAATCTCCTCTCTTTTGTTGTTTGGTTTGTGGGGTTTTTTGTGGGTTTTGGGGTGTCTTGTTTGTTTACTCCCCTTTCTGGGTACTTGGTGTGAAATACTTTCTAAAGGAGAGGGGAAAAAATCACTTAGAAATATTATTTGAGCATCAAAGGTTAACACAGTTTTATTACACCAGATGATTCCATAATTTTAAAAAATGCCAGACTCCATTGTAGTTAAATTGAGATGAATTTCATCTGTTCAAGTTTGTTTTAAAAATATCTCTGAGTCACAGTTTCAGTCATCAGAAACAAGTATTTCTGATGCAAGTGAAGACTAGGTGAAAGGAATAGGCTGCTCTATCGGGGAATATCTTAAGACATACAAATAACATATTACATTTTCTGGGAGAAAAGCAAATTAAGTGACTTACTAGGGCAACTGAAGTTGCTATCTCACCTCCCAGATATATATCTATATTTAATTTTGGAGGTTTTTTTCTCCTTTGGTGTCTGCAGTCATGATCCAAAGTGGGAAATGGCTTTGGAAACTGCTGGACAGATACATGCCAAAGTTCTTCCCTTCACCCATCCCTCACTTAATAGTGTGCAAAAATTAAGCTTAGTCTCTGGAGGGAAAGAAACTTTTTGATGTAAATTTTCTTACTCCTTCCCTCACATTAGTATGTGAACTCTTTCCAGCAATGCATTCAGCAATGTTGAGCTGCATCAGAGAGACCTCCTCCATCATAAACCTCCTCACATAGAACTGCCTAATTAAATAAGAATTAATCACTGTGGAATCATAGGTCACAAAGAATAATAAAAAATGGCCACTGCTTATTGTCATTTTTCTTTTCTGTTCTATTTCTTTGGTTTTAATCATTGAGGGATGCATAGAATGAACTTGTCATCAGCATGGATTTTTTTACTGCCTAACGTATCTGTTGCAGAGTTTGGAGAGCCAGGTTTGTTGCTGCAGCTGCTGAAGGAAGGGTTGGCAGCCATGGAGAGCTGGCCACTGCTGGGGGGGAGGATGGATTAAGGGAGTGGAAGAAAATAAAACATGAGTCCTCTATGCTAGCAGAAACAGAAGGCATTGGCCTCACCTTTTCCTCCTGCCTTTCCTCATCTTCTTCTGGAGGACATGACTTGCTTGACTTTCAACCCCGACTATACTTCCTTTGTTCCTTCTGCTGTGCCCATTGTTCCTCTGGATGGCTTTTCACAACCATATCCAGAAATCTTACTAAGGCTAGTAGGATTTCGGTACAGTGATGAGTAGAGGTTGAATAAAATATGTGATAGAGTACTCTAGAAAGGAAAGGCATACTTTTAAGAGTCTTGGCTACTCATTTCCAAAAATGAGCCATGTCTGAACATCTTGACAACAGAAAATCAGCAGTCTGCCCTTGCTCTTTTAGCATTTAAACCAATGAAAACAATTGTTGATGCTCTCTAGTTCAGTGGTTTCCCAGACCCATTCAGGACAGCACAGGTAGCTCTGTCTTCTGGGCTAACTAAATGTGAGATGGTATGGTATCAATGTGATACTAGCTTAGGCACAGCCCTGAAGCTATGTCTGGAACTCAGAGCAAGAGGCCGGGGCTGTACTATTTGATATGTAAGCTGTTTGGTTTTGTTGTTTTGGTTTTCTTTTAACAAGTATGCAAATATGTGCCTCATAAACAAAATAATAGTAAATTCCTTGGGTACTTCTGAGAAATGAGACTGATTCATTGATTATCTGCTATGTCCTCTATCCCTTGTCTATTCTGTGTGGAATTTTACTTTCTATGCATTTACTGTGATTCTTTTGGTTGGTTTTTTTTTTAATATCAGAGGTACGTTTTCTTCAAAACTCCTAAAGAAGTTAAACCTCCTGAGGATCTCCAGGATCTTGGTGTTCGATTCCTACAGCCATTTGTGAATCTGCTGTCCAAGGGAACATACTGGTGGATGAATACTTTTATCAAGACTGCCCATAAAAAACCAATAGACTTGAAAACCATAGGCAAGCTTCCCATTGCAATGAGAGCTCTGACCAATTACATTCGCCTTAATGAGGCTTTTGAAGCACAGAAGGTATGCAAAGCATGGACTTATATCCACCTGCTTTCTCAGTTTCTCTTTTGATGCTATGAGCATGATACAAAATTGGTCACCAGATACGATGCAATTGAAGTCTCCATTAGCATAGCTTTCCGGGCACAAACAGGTCACATACTCACTTGTGCTTCATACAACTAATGAAGTTTCTCTACCTAAGCATGCATGTCAAGCACATGACTGGTTGAAAGCATGTAAAATCCATATGGCCTCTATCTTGATATGGAAAATAATTATGGACTATATTTGCTGAACACCATTATCATTCTTCCTAATAAGAACCTGGAATCATTCAGTTACAGAGTCAATATTAATGAGGCCTCGCAGGACTATTTTTTCCATGTTATTTCAGTTATAGTTGGTCTGTAGGAGAATTCAGGGCTGAAACCACCTCATCTTAGATTCTGCTTGAGTCCTGGTGGGACTTGAGTGTATTCAGGGTTTTAAGAGAAGCCTTCAGCACCCAGTCTAAAAAGAGTGTAGGTTTCCAGTCTCTGTTCTCAGGAACACAAAACCTGTCAGTTCCCTCCCTCTTCCCTCTTCTTTTTGGTGTGTTGTGGTTTTTTTCTTTATTTTTCCCCAGAAAGCCACAAACACCACACTTATTTGATCCCTATCAAGGGTAGGAAAGAAATAATGGTTCTTTGGTGGAGGATACTACAAATTACTGACATAAAACTAATACTATAAAGTCTATAACAATGAAATAGTAACTGTAGTCCCTGTGCTTTTCTAGCTCAAAGATTGCAACTGGTTTACAATGAATTAAAGCAGGGATAAAAATACCAATAATTTATCAGACCTGAGGCTAACACAGGAAATAATCCTTACTAATGTTTTAATTCTAAACAGAACAAAAGGTCATCATCTCCACAAGGATCCAGGTCAATATGGCGTGCTCTCTGCTGTGCTTTTGGAAGACCCTTACTTCTCAGTAGCACATTTCGTATTCTGGCTGACTTGCTTGGATTTGCTGGTCCACTCTGCATCTCTGGGATTGTTCACAATGTTGGAAAAGGAAATAACACCATCCGCCCACAGGTACTGTCAAAATGTCATAGAAATAAAGGAGTCAAAAAAAGCTGAACGCGATGACTATGTATTATTTTGTCTCAGTAAAGAAAGTGACTCTGCAATGTATTTGTGAATGCTGGCAATGGTGGTATGTATGTACTGCTGAATATCCACTTTTATACCTTGACAGGGAGCAAAATACCCACAGGCTTTCCTTCTGAAAAATAGCCTCATTCAGAATCCCACTAGTATCATAAGGATTTTAGGTATAGTCTTGAGTAGAGATTGAATCAAGTATGTGACTGAGGGCTTTGTGCAAAGGAAAAAGTGTATTTTTATTAGGCCTAGCTTTTCATTCTGAAAACGAGTGATGTCTAAGAGGATTAAAGCAGGCTATTGCCATCACAATGAAATGCCAAGCAATTTAGCTGTGACAAAGAATTTCTACTAGTATCTTTGAGGAGGTTGGTTTTGAATGATCAGCTGAAACATATTTTTAAAGGATGCTACTTAAATGAATGTTGCCAAGAAGAAACAGACATACTTCTTGATTGATTAAAAAAACACCAAACCAAACAGAAAAACCCACTTCCCTCCACCCCCCAGCCCAACTCAGGAAGCATCTTGTTAAAAGATGAGGTCATTCAGACTCCATTTCTGTGAGAAAGATCACTTTATTTTTGCAACTCACTTATTATTTGATAGAAGACTTTATTTTCAAAGTCTGTTGACTCTAATGGAACTATACCCATTCACTCAAGTACACTTTGGATTAGGTCCACTGTAAATATTGAAATACATTAGATGCACTGCAGAAAATTTAACAAAGGCCTCAGGCTAAAATGAATTGTTTATCCATTTTGCAATCCTTACCCTAATATTTGGAAACTTTAATATAGCAAGTACATTCAATGGAAACCAGCTAAAGCAGGAAATGAAAAAATTAAGACTACAGGCTATGTTGCTGCAAAGTACTGTGGAAGCTTTTGAGCTGCTTCTTGATAATTTGTTTGGATCAGTTTCAGCTGAAATCATACCAAATCGCTATTTTTGGATTATCTTACTTAATTTTCTTATTGAAGTATCAGCAAGTGTTTCTCTGTGAAAAAATGCTCAGGGCTGGTCAAGTTAGACCCTAAACAGAGCCTCACCCAGGCTTCACATCCTCATTGCATCTAGCTAAGCAGTAGCCTCATCCTTAGCATTTATACCATTTGGGGATCACTTAACAGCAGTATTCACTGATGGTGACAGTCCATGAGCAACACTTAAGGGTGTATTTTACCTTTGCTATAAGGTCTCCAAGAAGTTTTTCCTTCTGTTTTGACCAGGGTTATACACACTAGTTTTTTTCTTAAGAGGCAAATTACCTTTGTATTTGAAAACTGCTTTTGTAGGATTAGATGAAATATCTTTCTAAAATCTATGAAGGCTTTCTGCTCAAACTGTCTGTAAGCAGACTAGGGTTTTCAGAAAAACACCCACATTTAAGCCCATACCTAGCCAACTGGGTGTACTTTGGAAAAAAACTGCCAGTCTACTGCTAGATATGTTGTATCCTTGCTTATAATGAGTCAAAAAAGAACAACCTTGCTTTATAGATTGTTCCTACGTAGGTGTGGGGTACAAGTGGGTAAGGCTGTCTTGTGAAGGCAAAAATAAATTTTGGGGAAACACTATTTGTGTGTGATGTGCTGCTGAGTTTAAGGTTGTTGGAAAGAATTTCTATACAGTAGGACAGAGCTGGACAAGCAAAATAAGCTGTGAGTAGAACTGAGAGCATCTTTTAGCCTCTCTGAGTAACATTTCTTCATTTTAAATAGTTTAGGTTGAAGAGATGATGTAATGAGTCAACTGTATCTTTCAAACAGAAATTCTGTTTGTGAAACTAAAGGCAGAGAGATAAATCCTAATATAAAACATTTGCTGTATTCTTCAGGTCCTTTGTGACAGATAGAAACTACCATGGAGCTGGAACTCTGTCACATGGGTGTCATGGGCAGAATTAACTGCTTTAGTTAGTGCCACAGTTACTCAGACCATGACAGTGTCTTAAATTCTGTCACGCTCTTCATGTTTATTTATAACTCCAGTATCAATATTTACGGCCACCCCGGAATGTTCTTATGACATGAATTTCTCTAAGTGTTAATCATGTCACACTGAAGAAGAGGCTGACAGAATGATAACCTTTATATTTTGCTGGTAGCATCTTCCACACTGCAATGTTAGGCTTAGCAGTTCCAGTATTAGGAATATCTGCTGATGTAACACATTCAAACGATACACCAAACCTACAGAATCATTATTTTAAAAGCTGTACAAGTCATAGGTCCCAGTGTAGCAGAGGGCCCAGTATTGACCTTTAAGCCTGTCTGTGAGTCTTTAAGCATTTAAATATCAGCCTTTTGCTGAGCCTTTGGGTTAGAGCCTACTGGCGCTTTTTAAAAGTAGTGTTATCCTGAAGTGGTCAGGGAAGCGGGATGCTGAATGTCCCCAAAGCCATTTCTGAAAACATCTGCTTAGTTCCGTCAACTCCCCAAACAAGGCTATTTGCCTTATATGTAAAATGTTCAGTAGATATTTGGTTATTTCCTTGTGTTTCCTGCAGGCTGACAAGAGTACTTAGAGAATGATTGTAGTTCGAGCACATGGATGCTCAGGACTTTGTAAACTGTAATGGCCTGGTACTGCATCTGTGTCTTGGCAAATATCTTTAGTGCTTTCAGCAAGTGTGTGTGAGATGTTTATGTATATATGTATAAGTCCTCCTTTTCTCTCAGGTTGAGTCCTAGAAGAAATAACTAGAGTATTCATGTCATTTTTGCTCCTTGCTTATCTATTGTATAATGTTTTGATGTGAGTCAACACCACACCAAAATCTCATTGCTGGAATAGCATGATTTGTCCAAACATGGTTGTGTAAAGAATGGTTTTCTTTTACGTAGGGTAAGAAGTGGTGTCAGCTGCAGTAGTTAGCAGTGCTAGCCAGATGTCTGTGTCAGACAGCACTGAGCTGTGCTGCTTCTGTTGCTGCTTTTGATATAATACAGCAGAACTTTCCCAGACTTGTATGTTGTTCTAGCTTTTTTTTTTCTTCCCAGTTTTTAATGTGTTAGAGATATGACATTTTTTCCTGAATCACCCTCTGTTGAAATAAAAAGAAATCCAGTGAAGAATCTCAAAAATCAATAGCTGACCTGAGAAAGGGTAACCCAAAGGAAAGTTTCACTGTTGCAAGTTAACAGTGAAAATATTGCAACTTAAATGAGGTGAAAATACCACAAATATAAAAGATCCTGGAAGAAATTCTTTCCTGTGAGGGTGGTGATGCACTGGCCCAGGTTGGCCAGAGAAGCTGTGGCTGTCCCCTCCCTGGCAGTGTTCAAGGCCAGGTTGGATGGGGCTTTGGGGAACCTGGTCTAGAGGAGGCTGTCCCTGCCTATGGCAGGGGGCAGCAACTAGATGGGCTTTGGGGTCCCTTCCAACCCAAAGCATTGTATGATTAAATTAATTTGTACAAGGCAATGGCTGTAATTAAAAATGCTAAACAAACCTGTTGGATGCTGCAAATCAAAATAACATGCTTAGTTCTAGGAGTCAGAAAGATGTGTTCTTGGTGAGTTGTAAATGTCATTTCAGTGTTCAGTAATCTGAGGTGATAAAATGAGAAGATTAATTTATCTGAAAGGACATGAACTAGTCCTTTCTGACAATGGGTAGTGTATATATTTTAGCAAATGGAGTTACTGAAAGTGTCCTGGAGTTTTGGAAGGATATCAGAAATCCTATAAATGTCATTCTGCATTTAAATAAAGCTTACTGAGTTGGCACATCATATGACTGTTTCCTTGAATTGATAAACTGTGAGGTTTCAGATCAGATTTAGAACGCTTTTTCAGTAATAAACTGTGGTTATTTCTGCTTATTAATTATGCAAAACTGTAATTAAATTACCATTGCACCTGATTTCTAACTTTCTTTTTTCCTATAGACTAAAATTCTGGGTGTTTTCTTTATTTCGTCTCAAGAGTTCCTGTCCAATGCTTATGTTTTGGCTGTACTCTTATTTTTTGCCCTTCTATTGCAAAGGACGTTTCTCCAAGCATCATACTATGTTGCTATTGAAACAGGAATCAACTTGAGAGGTGCAATACAGGTAGCAAATATATTATTTATTAATCTATCTTCATACAATCATGTGTATTTTTAAATACAAATTATAATTGGAGAAATTAAATTCAGAAATACTTCTCTCCAGCAATGTATTGAACATAAATGTTGCCATTAAAGATTCTGTTAACTTAGACCTGTGTCTAAGGCCTCTTTCCTCTACATCTCATTTGATGATGGCATATAAACATGTATTGGTTATATCTACTTTGTTTCTTATTACCTTTGAGCATAAATTTCCTGACAGCAAAACAGAGTGTAACTTTTGGAAAAAAAAAAAGAGGTTCTGAACTGCACCTCTCCTGTCTCAAAGGCACGATTTTGTAAGATCCCATGCAAATAATAAAGCTTTAAAGGTGTCTTGAAAATATACTTTGGACAAAAGCATAGGTTGTATACCCTATGCATGGAGTAGTGTCTCATTCCATGGGTCATGGCACTCCGCATTGCAGAGCCAGCGATTACTGGATGTAAGTGAGATTGGTAAAATGGAGTCTGTAATCATTGTATAACTGTGAACAGCAGATCAAAGGTTTATGCAGTATACAAAGATCTGTGCCTGGAAATGAGAAGATGGGGTGTAAGATTACAATGTGGTCTTTCAGCCAAATGCACTGGCTGAAACCTACCCTCTGACAGCTTGAAAGCCAGCCTCAGAAGTTACACTATTTATCCACTGAACTACGCAGATCCTGTGAGAGTCTGCATGATAGATGGATGCTTTCAATAGCAGAATAATTGTTTAATCCTCTTTTGATCTTACACTTGGAAGCACTTGTCAGCTGCTGGACTTCTGGATTTTATCCATTGCTTTTCCCTTATATAGAGTAGAAAAATCCTAAAGAAATAAAAATTTGTCCCAAATTACATATTAAAAGGTTGCATGTCTTGTGTCAAGCAGAAGTGCTGCAATGAACTGAAAAATACGTGGACCACAGCAAGTGTAAAAGGGGAATTATTGGAAAATAGTGCCACATTTCTCTAAGAAAGTTGATGGGCAAGCTTTGTGTTCTGTGTGCTGGATATTACACAGAGGCCTAGATAATGCCAGCGGTCACACCATGCAAAGTGGTAAATGTCTAGCCACCACTCTAAGCAGCAGAATTAGTGTTACTTGCACTTTCTGTGCCAGTAGTTCTATAACAATCTTTTTCCTAAAATTTTTCTATTTTCTTTAAACCTTTTTCAATCTATTCACTGTGCCCCAGATGATTTTATGCTTCATGATGGACAGTTGGCACTTGATCTAGAGGCACTTAACGAATCAGGGTGCCTCCTGTTGGCTAAGTCTTATGAGTGACTGCTAAGCATCACTGTGCAACCTCCTACCAAACCAGTTGCAAAAAGTGCACTTTCATTCTTGTACATGAAGTTGGTTTTATACATGGCGCTTGATTCTGCACTGAGGCAGCTACTTAATTCAGTAGAGCATCAGACCTGTTCCATTAGTTCTCTGTGAATTTAACTTTGTAATGGGACTGAGCCAAAATTAACATTCTCAGCCAGGAACAAGATTCTGAGCTTGGATAGGACCTGAATCAATTGCTAGAGAAAAATAACAAAGATTATAACATAGTGACTATTATATATAGAATTTATTAACATATAATTATTAGCACTAGTTACAGCATATTACTCCATAGAGCAGCTGCATGTATAAATCTTAGTTACTAATGTGGTTTTTTGGCCTGTTGGATAGAAAAGGTTTAATTCTCTTACCGAGCCACAGGGTTGCAGAAAGGAGATAAGTCAATCAGTCTGTACTTAATTGCACTGCACTTTTGGTGACTGAACTGTAAGACAGTAACTTAAAATTTTTCATCATAACACAAAAGGCCAAACTTGGTTCTTCATTCAAGTTTCTGTGAGTGTTGGCTTTCCTCAGCATGCTGGATTATGCCTGTGGTTTAGATGGAGCTAGAAATCATATTTTATTTCTGTATGCTAACACCTTTTGATCTCTCTTCCAGACAAAAATATACAATAAAATTATGCAGCTTTCAACCTCTAATATGTCTATGGGGGAGATGACCGCAGGCCAGATCTGTAACTTGGTTGCCATAGACACAAATCAGCTGATGTGGTTCTTCTTCCTCTGCCCTAACCTTTGGGCTATGCCAGTACAGGTAAGGAGACTGAACATGCTTTTGTTATTAGTCCGTAGTGATTGGTTGCTTATCAATCTTATGAAAGTAGAGATACTAATGAAGGTAAGGAATAACTTGAAACAAGATTCAAGCTCTTAATATCTAGAAGTGTATTAATACATTCCACATTTGGGACAGGACTGTGGGTATTTAGGATTGCATTTGGATATTGACTGCTGCCAAACAGGCTTTGCATTTGTAGGAAGAATTTATAGGGTACAGCGGGTTACATTATTCCATTGTATTCATTTATTAATTCGGGGAGTTAATTGGAATGTATTGCAAACATTTGTCTTCTGAATCTTAGCAGAAGCAAGAGAAGCAGCAGTTTATAAAAAATAAATGATCCTTTGGACAACAACTAAAGCTACTGCTTCCTCATGGATGACAAATTGTAGTGCATGAAATTCCACAGATTCATTTGTTATATGGAATGGTTTTGCTGCTTTATTCTCTCTGGTGTCGTTGGTCTCCTGTCTCTAAATACCAGTCATCTCTTCAATCTCCTTTCCCCCATGTATGAGACAGAACAGATCACTGTTGAGTCACACTCAATCTCCTGGTGCTCCTGGTTCCCTGGTCTCCTGTAGCTTTGTGGCATGTGTAATGCCCAATGAAATACCACTGTGTCTTAGGAAGTCTTTAAGATGAGGAAAATAGAGTCCTGCCTCAGAGGAAACTTTTACAATTGATTTAAATTCTTCTTAAGTCTGTTCCCTTACTGAAACAGGAGTTCATATGCTATATCAAATATGGTTGTTCTTCCAGCCCTATAAATTGTACATTGTGTCGTGGGCTTATGGAGCTACCTGAAAACTAGTCTTTTCTCAGTGAGGTAGTGTTCCTCTGATTCTGTGAAGTGGTAAATCTCACTGAATGTCCATGAGATTAAGTTTAAACTACTAAGAGAGTAGAGCAGACACCAGAGGAGTAGGAGGTCAGAGCAATCTCAGTACAGCCTTTGTATCATTTTCCAAAGTTCATGCTTACTGAAACAATGGAAAAGGGCGAACATTTAGTTTGGAAGATAAACAAAATCACAGAACCCTCTTGCATTTCCATTTAGGAATTTCCTGAGAAAACTTAGGGCAAAGCACATAGTTTTACCTGATGTTAATACAGTACCCTGAAATTCTGCTTTCTTCCAGCTACTCGGTATGTTTTTGTTGAGAGTGCATCAATGTTAACAGTAAATAGAAACAGAAGAGTCAGCAGAGTTTCAATTCACTCATAATTTTCTAAAAGTATCATTTCGTTTCAAAAACATGATGAAAACTCCATTGCATTTGTGTCACAAAGGTGGTCTGATTCCAGCACTACACAGAGGTTGATTTGGCTGGTGTGGAAATCAGAAAGCTGCAGGTAATCTACCCAGCAGCTTTGCATTTTGGGTTGCCTGTTCTTGCCCAAAAATGAAAACAATTTTCATGCGACTGTATATGGACTGCAACTGGCAGATCATGCTTCCAGTCAGTCTCTAACATGGCTTTGGGAGTGTTGCTTAGGAGTTCCTGGGTCCATCAACATCTGATACTAGTGATTTTCTTCTGGAAGATGTTGAGCGTGTAAGAATACTACATTGAAAAGTAGGGGATGGGGAAGAAAAGCCAGCCTTTTGGGTGATTATGTACATTATATGAATGTCCTCCAAAGAATAAAGTGCTAGACTGCTGGCTGTCAGAGATCTGGGTTCTTTTCAGACAGCAAATTAGAACTGAGAGGATTTTGTAGTTGTTCCTGTCAAAAACAAGAGGTTTGGTCAAGCTGCTACTGATCAGATGAGCAAGTCCTCCTTTGTGATGATCTTAAAACCATCTGATTGCATGGTAAAACAGATTAACTTCCTAACCTGGGAAAAAACCCTGAGTTAATTATTTTCACTGGATTTATCTTTTTTTTCCTCATAGAGGAAAGTACTGGGGAGAGGCAGTACAGGTCCTTCATTGTCATGGAGTTCTTGAATGCATCTTGCATGGTCTCATTCTTTGGGGAATATTTGTTCTCTGGAAAACCAGTTAGTATTCTCTTGAAAGACTCTGGGAGTCTTCACGTTTTTATTAAATGCATTTGAAACCTCAGACATTACCATATGTGTCTGCTGGTGTCTCTGTGGTAGTGAGGGGTAGATTGCTTCTGAGACTGCAGTAGGACCTGGAGGAAGGAGAAATCTGTCTGAATCTCTGGCAAAACTCTTGCAAACTCCAATGAGAGTTGTGTAAAACCTCAAGTCAGGATAGTGAGCATGTTAAGGTGTGAGCAGTTGGCAGCTTACTAACTGATGACTTCTTAACTGCTTTCATGCCTGGGGCTTTTGTTTACATATGAGCTCTATGTAACTATAAATACCAAGATTTTAAGAGATTGCAGTCATGTTTATATAGGTCATGGTGTGGCTGCATTCATATGCTCAAATGCATTTATCTCTTTCTTGTGCAGGAGTAACTGCATTAGGGTATAGACTGGTTTTCCTTATCCACTCTGGAGAAGCTTATATGCTAGTTAAAAACATTTTATTTTCTAGAATTAAAATGGTGATGAATATAACAATTACCAGCAGGATTTTTTCAGGGAGAAATTTGACTTATTTTTTAGCATTGGGATGGTTTCCCTGAAAATTATGGGGTGGGAGAAATGAGAACTGGATTATTTTAAAGTGAGGGAAAAAAATTATCAAGGAATATATGCTAATGTTGATTTCTAATGACAAGAAAGAAGACAACTATCATGAAAAGAAACTGATACGAAATATCATATGAAATATGGTTACAGGTTGGCTGTTTGTTAGTAATAATTTGGATATCAGGGTAATTTTTATCCCTTTACTAGAAGCCCCCTGCAGTAAGAAGTCAGTGGCTGTATTCTGCTAAAATAGTATTGCTGAAGGAGCTCTCAGGCCACTCCTTTAACGATAAGGTTTAGGGTCCAGTTATCTCTGAGGCTTAGTCTCCATTGTAAGTCTGTATGGCAGGCTGTGTAAGAGGTACCAATTTCACGTGCACTTCTGAGGTCGCTCTGGCATCTGTGTAGGTAGTGCTGTAGTGCAACCGAGAATGAAACTGATTTCATTGCATGCTCTGTAGCAATGTTTTCCTCTGAAGTGCCAGAAGTCATGGGTGCATAAAGATTTCCTGACTGTCTTCTGAAAATATGATTACATTTACATTATAATTCACCCTCAGCAAATGCTCCTTGGCAGATGAGGACAGTGTCAAAGCATGCTCCTGTTTGGGGATGGTGCACACATTGCAAGGCACAAATCAATGACTCATACTGGTCAAAAAGGCTTCTTCAAAACATGTTTCCACAGCATTCATTCCATACCTTGGTTTATGAGGCAGTGAAAGCCATTACTGGGTGCCTGAGAGATGGCTAATAAAAAGTTTCATAAGCTTCATTATTATTTAAAACAGGTTTTTAATTTTTTTGTTGCCCTTAGTGTAACAATCAGCATTTCAGTATCTGCTGTGGATTTTGTAATACCCATTCATAAACCAGTTAGGTTTTCTCTACAGTCAAGATAATTTGAGCCCCATCTTTGCCCTGACTGGAGTCAATAGGAGCTTTATCATTGCCTTGTTACCATTTGAAGGCCATTGAAATAAATGAAAAGAGGCTTGGGGATGCCCATCGATTGAAAGACACACTCAGTAGGTTTGGCTCAAACCCTGGGAGCAAAATGAGGCCCTGTAAATGTTCACTGGTCCCGTCT
>VZTU01013091.1:78235-88681 GCA_013400835.1 Zapornia atra
CCCCTCCCGCCTCCATTTTATAAACAACCTTGTTTGATTTCATTGTGATTATTAAAAAAACCTGTGTTCTCATATCTCTAGTTCTTTGGTGGGGATAGCTTACAGTTGTAATGAAAGGACATTTGTCCAGAAATAAAGCCGTTTCTGGCTGGAAGTATTTGCTAGCTTCAATAAATGATCAAGACAAAACAACCAGATCTATTGGTGAGCTTCTTGCTCATGATATGTATCTCTGACAGGTAAGAGCTTGGGAATTGATAAAAGAGAAGCAACATATTTAATTGCACAGTTATTTTTTTAAATATGATCATTACCTTCTCAGAAATATTAATGAGAGCCTTCCCATCTGTCAGATACTGCCCTCCAGACTTTGAGACATTATCTACATATTGTTTATTCTTCACTGTGTAATGTGCAGTATGATAAATATAGAATTACTTGCAATAATGCTTATAGATTTCAGCACTTTTCAGATCTAAGTATTCACATACTTAAATTGAGAAGGTATTTTTTCATCCTGTACACACTGATTATATTTTAAAAGCTCGTCTGTATTATTGCAATATAAAGATGATGAGACTAGGATAACTTTTAATCAATTGAAATCATAGTAGTTTCATCACAAAGATTGACCCTTTCAGTAGCCAGGTTTGAGGGTGAAGCAGCTGTGAGCTAGCAGCTCCCTCAGGTCCAACAGCTGGAATACCTTTCCCCTGTTCTGTGTGAGAAGCTGACGTTGTTTCTAGAACCTGGTCACTCCCATAATGTCCTTGATAATCAGCTGGCAGTGGGGGAAAGCAGGAGGTCAGTGTTCCATGCTGACTTTGTATTTTTGAACATCTCTTCACTGTGCACTGTTCAACACTTCCCTGTATTTTGAATGCCGATGCGGTCTGTCCATGAAGAAGTGTCATTAAAGACCAAGACCGTTTCCATGTTTTGGAGGGGAGCTCTGCAGGGCTATCTGACATGGACAAGCCTTTACATGTATTCTTTGGCTTTGGACACCCAGGAACTTTCTGACTTCAGATGGAAGAAGATTGCTCACTTACTGGTCCTAAAAGATTTTTTATTTACAATTTAACCTTTGCTCCTACGAGATTCCTGGTGTGTATACAATAGGACTTTAATGTTACTGCATGCTTCCGAAGTAAATACTGTGACTCATTTTGAGTCATGTTTTAGTTTAGTTCATCTGCAGAGAGGCATCAAAGGATTGTTAAGAGAGTATTCTTTTCACGTGCCTTAAATTCATGAAAATGTCAAGATAGAAATGTGGAAACCAAGAACTCTGTTTTCTTCATTGAAATCCAATTCCCATAAATACGTGTGGGAACGGATGAATTTGTGACTACTAAGCTTCAAAATGATGGAATAGTGTTTCTGTGAGAGTTATGAGAGTATACAAATCTAGCATGAGTAGTAGATAACACTTCAAGGAAATTTCCAATTATTTTTTTAATTAAGGAAAATAATGAAATTAACCTTCTATCACTATGCCTTCTGATGAATTTATTAGCTTATGCTGATAAATATGTAGTGTAGATATTTAGGAGTCAGTCATTAGAATAGTGATAATTAACACTGGTAGCTTGTGTATCTTGTTTGCATTTATTTAGTTGCTTACAGTATCCCTTCTCATCGTGACTGTGGCTTTCTCTCTAGGTAGGTATTTATGCAAAGACAAACCTTTTCCTTTTTTAAGCTTTCTTTAACCTTATTTTAACAAGCCTTGTAATCATTGCCAGTCTGTGCCAGGACTGTGCAGCCTTAAAACAGTTCCTTGCAAGCTTATGTTAGGGTTTATTTGAAATGGAAGTTCTTAGTGATATGATTATGATGATCCTTTTTTAATATACTGGTCAGCAATAATGTCACGTTAACATTTGCAAGATGAATTGTTTTTTTAATAATATTTCATATTGGTTTCTTTTCTTGTGAAAGTCCTGGTGCTGTAAACTAGTGAGTTCCAATTAAACTGGGAGATGTAATTTCTTCCCTAGTGTAAAAATGATTAAATGTCAAAGAAAGAAAACAAATAAAACGTGTAAGTCAAAGAAAATGCATACTGTGTCATCTGGCCAATAAGGAAAAATGTTTAATTGTGACTTCAAATGGAAAATCTCATTGGGTTACTTGGAAGCATTTTGAAATAACTTTTAAATTTTATTTAAATATTTTTAATAAATTTATTTTTAAATAGAGTTATTGTATGTAGCTGTGAGAATTTCATTATAGAAGATACACAAGTCTGTACAGCCTTCTGCTGTTCATAATGGGGAGTCTGTGAAACAGAAACACACAGAATTCCCACATTGGGAAGGAACACCTAGGTGTGGGTACGTTTGCTACTCTGACAGAATATCATGACTGATCAAACCCCACTGTGCCAATGATGCAGAATGCACGGCATTTGGGGTGGGGTTAGCTGTAGTGACTGCTTCTGAAGGTGCTGTCCAGTTAGCCTGTGACTGTGACAGTCAGCCAAAGTGAGATAATCCCAAACCTTCCCCTCACTTTCTCGTCTTCCAACAGATAATTGTAGGAGTTCTTCTGCTCTACTACCTTCTTGGAATCAGTGCCTTAATTGGAGCAGCAGTAATCATAGTCCTTGCACCAGTTCAGTACTTTGTAGCGACCAAACTCTCACAGGCCCAGAGGAGCACATTGGTAAGTAACTTCGAACTTGTACATGGTATAAACATCACCTCTGTGTTTGGAGTGGCAAAGCTAACTGTGGACATTGACCAAGAACTGATTCTCAAATGTGGGTAATGATCAAGAGTGTGAAAACATGATCAGCGGAAGCAGTAAATATGTGGTTTTGGGGGGGTTATATTTTTCAACAGGTGTGTGTTTCTCTAAGAGCAGAAATCCTTAAGATCTTTCTAACTTGCAAATGGCCTTGTGCAGTCAGATGACACCCAAATGAATTGTGCAGGGCAAGCTGTCCAAGGGGGAAGGAAGTAGGAATGCTGCATGCAAATGCAGACCCCCAGATACATCATAGCTGTGGAAATCTATCCAAGTGATTGATTTAAATAAGCTATGGACAGTCTTAACTCCTGCAGCGTTTTCTTCAGCCGAGGAGCCTGGAGATCTGCTCAGTAACAAGCTGTTCCTTGGTCTCTCACTTGACTTGTCTATAATTGGAATCACCTTCATCACTGCTGCGAAAGTTATCTTGGTTCACTGGAATTACCATGGCCGGCTGCAGTGAACCTTCTCCCCACTTTCAGCAACTGTTGTGCTGCCAAGGAAGCTTTTATGAACCTGTAATGGAGCCAGACAGCTTGCTGAAATCTCTTCTACCACAAATCATGTGTGGTAATGAGAGATATTTGTGTACCTTCCTGTGTGAAAAGTCATGCCTTCACATCTACAGTGTACACCTTTCTAGAAACATAGACAGCATTCATACCCATAGCATCCAAGCAGATGATCAGCATCACCTAGAAATTCCTGCAGATGGGAGCAGCGCATTTCATGCTAGAACTATCACCACTCTGCAACATAGGGCAGTGCAAAGATTCTCAAGCCAGCCTGAAAACTGGAAGCAGCATAACTTGCAGTTACGCTTTACTGGGAGTATAACTTTATCAGTGTAGTACTGTGCCTGAGCCACCTGGCCCTGCTCAGCTTGAGGTTCCCTAAAGGATCACAGTTTCTTGCTGATGTGGCCTTGCTGCTTTGAAGCCTGGCGCCTTTGTTTCCAAAGCACGTTGACTGGGCAGAGCCATGTCTGCATGTTCTGCCCTCTGCGTATTGTCAGTGTGCCTGGTGAAAATCCAGCCTGTGTGCTGGGCAGCAGAAGTAATGAGGGGCAAGTGAGCAGAAAGCTGGCTGACTAATATTTTCAGTACAAGCTCTCTGATTTAGGAGTGCAAACCAGCAGCAGGCTTCGCTTGAGCTCTAGGGAAGCTCACCTTTGTGAACAACAACAAAACATCTGCGCAGACAGGACAAGTATACCTGACTGGTTACAGGGGGCTACATAAGATTTCTGTGAAAATTTCTATGGGGAACAGGCACTTCAACTATACTCTTTAAGTAAATGTGCATGTCAATGTTGCAGGAGTACTCCAACGAGAGACTGAAGAAGACAAATGAGATGCTTCGAGGCATTAAGCTCCTTAAGCTCTATGCTTGGGAACACATCTTTCACAGCAGCGTAGAGGAAACCAGACAAAAAGAAATGACTAGCCTCAAGTCTTTTGCCCTTTATACCTCCATATCTAGTAAGTGTCTTCATTCTAATCCACCATTAGCTACTAACGAGTTTACCATTCCTCTGTTGAGATTGTTTCAGTTGCTTTAGGCTCTGATCTGCACTCCCCGCTTTCCATTTAGTCAGACTTTCCATTTAATTCAGTAGAATTTTGCCTGTATGGGAAACACGCCTAAAAGGGAAAGACAAGATTAATGCTTCATAGCATTAACGATTCTGGAGAAAAGCTTTTAAGGGTCAAACGTTTCACAGGCTTCCTTCTGCCGATCATATTCTCCTCTATAACATAGCATTCAGGAAGAAGCCCCTGTTGATGTTTTACATTTTGGGGTTTTTTTCTCCTGCATTTTACACTATACAGTGTATCATACTATGTGACGGGAATTGTCTTTGCATTGAAGCACCAACAGATGCTACTTACACTTTCTTACTCAAAATTTGGGTTTCTTACAAGAATAAGTGAATCTTATGTTTGTTTCTACACCCTGGAAAGGAAAACTGTGAGAACCGTGGCAATTTCATCATTCCATATCCAGATCCCTTTGTCTCATGTTACCTTTTAAGCTGCTCTAAGGCATTTATCATCCTTTTTAAAATATCTAGGGCAAATTGAACTCTGTATTTGAGGCAATCATATACACCACCTATATGACTGCTACTGTAACATTTAAAAATTAATAGTAAAGTTGTGCTGAAGAATGCTGTTCTCATAATGTGCGAGATATTAATGAAATGGAAAGTTTTAGTGAGATGTGTTCAAATGCCACAAATGACCTGAACCAAATACCTTCGCGACTAATAAGGAAGACTACTCCTTAGGAAAATAACTTCCCGTCTGGTTAGTATTATTTTACTTCATTTGCCCAAGAGCTGTGCAGCTAACTTTCTTCCCTGCCAAACCATCACCTAGGTAATGGTCTCGGAGGGAAAAGTCCTGATCCCACTGAATTGAATTGACATTAAGTTGAGGTTTTCCTTGACTGCTGAGACCAGAATTTCCCTCTGGGGATCCTGAGCTCTCTCTGCTTTCTTGAGAGTAGTTTCCATTCTGACATAAACCGGAATTTAGCTGCAGTAGATTGTACAGATGGAAACTGTCCTACACCCAGATATACACAGATGGGCTCCCTGTGTTTGCACTGCTTCGTGTGGCAGTAAAATCTATTTGTACTCAGAGCCACAGGTTCAGCTGTAGGACTGAAGGAGCTGTGGAGGCTTATCTGATTTTAAATCCTCACAGTATCAATTTGTAACAGCTAGGAAAAGGTGTGTTTATCCCAGGAGCACTGACATTTCTGTAACAACATAGTGACATAGATAATGTGTATTATTAAAAAAAAATCTAAATATTTACTGATGCTCCCTGAAAATTCCGAAATTTGCACTTGCATTCTTGCATTGTGTTATGAGCAATATTTATGTGCACATAAGATGCAGTAGATCAGATGCTTGTCTGGGGTAGACCAGTGCAGCCTTTGATGTGGGCTATCGTTTTGGCTTATAAGGAATTCCTATATTTTCAGCCTAAGAGGAGATCCTTACACCCTTTGTCTTCAGCAGAAATCACACTGATCTCTACAAACTTGAACTTTAGCAGACTAAAAGGGAAGATAAATGTAGGAGAACTTGCATTTTTTCTTGCTGTAAGTATAATTAGAATGACAGGTAGAATCAGACCAGAGCATGTTTGCTGAGATAGTGAACATATGATTTTGGTTTCTTAATTAAAAATAATTTAAGAGTTCATGTGTTATTGATCAAGAGGAAGGCAGGCACTTCCTAGAACAATAAGAAAGAAGAAGAAAGGAAATTTTTATATATACTTTTTAAAACATACAGTTTTGAATAGACTCTGGAATTCTCTTCTAAATACACATAGCTATTAATGCAAATGAAGGTATGTGGTTGGAGCTACTTTGATTCATGAGGAATAGATTTGCATTGGATTACAGTAAATATACCTACAAGTTTCAGGGCAGTGTTGGCTAGACAGCAAGAAAATTCCATTTCAAGACCACATGGAAACTGGATCTCATCTGCCTCGCCCCTGTGTCTGGATCCAGTTTGTATGTCTATGGAATTGTTCATATGTACTACAAGAGCTATTAGAGAAAGAAACTCTTCCTGGAATTTTAATGAAATGTACCCACCAGAATCAAAGCTGGTCTGCAAAGTTGGTTAGTAACACCTTCTGAGTTTCAGCAGTGAATTCTTTAACTGTAGCAAAGAAGATTCCTATGTGATGTTGTCCATACTGGCTAATAAGATTATCCTATGTTTGGTTTTACAGGATTTAGTAGGCACTATATATTCAGGAAAGGCAGAGAAAGGAAGGAGTGGTTTTCCTCTTTCTGTGATTTTTTTTTTTTTGCTTAATCTGTCAGAAGGAAGGTAACTCCAGATGTTCTCACAAGAAAATACCAATAATTACTATCCTAAAATATTCAGAATGACTGAAAACATTTTTCCTAGTTTTCAGTCTGCATTTTTTGATAACAAAATACTTCTGACTGAGTCTGATTAAACCAAAAGTCTTAGCTGCAAAATAAATTTATTTTAGAAAATGTTTTATTGTTTTGGATACTTGCATATTTGAAAAAGTAAATTAAACAGCCCCCAAATTCCAATGGCTCAATAGCCTTTACTTGTTTACGTGAACAAAGATGTTTGGAGTCCTTTGATGTACTTGTATCATAATAGCAAAATTCAGATGGACTTCTTGTGAGCCACCAAATGACCCCAAACTGCAGTGTGCCTTGCCAACCCTACAGTATATGTAATCCATCCAGCTCCAGACTTGACTGGTATGATCTCGCAGCATAGGCAGTAGAAAAGCATGATCCATCTCTGAAGTTCATCAGCTTTGCTAGGTTCACTCATAAACATCATCCATGAGGCAAACGCGTGCGCTGCGGCAGTCTCAAAGGCAAATTGCAAACGCAAGGATTTAATAGAACTAAGAAGTCCCTAGCTGCAGGCAGCAAGCTTCCACCAACATCTGCTATACCTGGCAGGAAAAAAAGGACAGGTATTGTTTAAACAAAAAAGTGGCAGCTCGCCTCTTTCTTTGCCACTATATGTGTACTGATCTTCTAGTTCTATTTTAGCTATGCCTTCTATATGCTTTCTCTGTATTGTTTACTTCAAGTTGAGTGAAGGTTAAAATGAAAAGGTGATGATTCGGTAATGGCCTCAGCTTGTGACAGAGAGGACAAATGTGTGGGGTAAGATCATAGCTCTGGTTCTGACTCAAGCTCCCAGATGGATAACTGGTTATTATTGCACTCTTAACCTGATGTAAAAGAGATCCCTATACAGAAATCGTATTTGCTTGCTTCTTCCTGTCCATCTGTTTAATAACCTCTGAATGCTATGGTGTATAAGCTGCTATACTGAGGGAATTCAGTGCACCAAGGCAGACACTGTTTGAGGTCAGAGAGGAAGCTGGTTCATTGTTTGCATTTTAATAACTCAAGGCTGAAATACAGTCTCTACAACATTTAGGTACCCTTAGAACCTGCATCAATCTCCTGAGGATGTTCACAAAGTAACAAAGCAGGCATAAGAATAAATTAAGTTAGGGATACAGTGCAGGGTTGCCAATCTTCCCTTATCCTTTGAACCGCATCCTGAAACCTGAGGGCCCCACAAAGCCCTGTACTTCAGAACTGGTGTCCCAGAAGCAGGTTACAGTTTGACGTACGTGCCAGCAGCTCTCCAGGAGGTGCTGCAGGATGGGGCAGAGCACACTGTGCAGCCTCTTCAGGTTCGTCTGTCCTCCCACTGTTGGGTATTCAAGTCACCCACCAGACGTGGTACTAGCTCGGCCTTTCTGCTCATCACGAGACAGAGGCCTGTGGAAGAGACAGAGCAGAGGGTGTACTGTTGTGTTCATCTATCCTGACATCATGAAGTAAACTATAGGCATTTTCAAACGGTGTGCTGATGTGTGTAGTTGCACATTTTTTCCTGTATTAAGCATAGAAAATACCCCTGTAAACTACTGTTAGTAGTATTGTAACATTTAGCATGCCTGAATGGAAATTCTTTCTAAATGTTCCTACATGTTTTCCTTCACAGTCTTTATGAATGCAGCAATACCAATTGCAGCTGTACTTATAGTAAGTATGCACTTTTCTAAGTAGTGTTAATTACAACTGCATTTTCAAGTATAAGTGATGTGGAAATGACGAAGGAAGAGGACAGGATGCAAACCTGCTACACATTTGCAATTTTTCTGGGAGAGAATGGAAAATGCCCACTTGTCATCTGGGACCAGCAGCAGCCTGGAGTATGCAGCACTCCCCGAAGCTGTCAAGAGAGTATAAATTAAGATTCTTATGAAATGCTTATGAAATATGAACTCTTTGTGCTTTTTCTTTATGACAAAACGCTGATGACGATGTTTGTCTCTTTGTAGACATTTGTGGTCCATGCTCATCTGACAAGAAAGGCTGACTTCTCCCCATCTGTGGCATTTGCCTCCATCTCCCTGTTTCACATTCTCGTGTCTCCGTTGTTCCTGCTCTCCAGTGTGGTTAGATCCACTGTCAAAGCATTAGTAAGGTGAGAACTGTAAAAATTATGTTGTTTCTGCCACATCTCTGACTTTGAGAATGTGTCTGTTGCTCATTTTCCAATGCAAGTTTAGAACTAGTGTGGTAATTGTTTATCTGTTGTTCTTGTTATAAATTGCTTCCCAACTTTCTGCCTTGCATGGTTCCCTTGGTTGTAGCATGTGGGAAAACTTGCTGAAGATTTCGTTTTGTAAATCACCCAAATGTTTCCCTCCACCAAGCATGTAGAAGGGAAAAGAGTTAATCAGAGAAGAACCTGTGCTGCAGCCCGTATCTCTTGGGCTGTGCTCAGCCTCCAGCGCTCTGCCTGAGAGGTAGCCTATTGGTGGGTAATTAAAGAAATAAACAAAACCCAGTAAAAAACACTGTTAAGTGTGAGAATAAGTTAATGATTAATTGTCTACCCCCGACTTGATGAATTTTTACTTTCTTATATGTTAGTCTGAGGGTTCAAAAACTGACATAATCACCAGAACTGCTGTTTCACTGAGTTTTGAGTATCGACAAATTTGTGTAAAATTGTCTTAATGCTGTTCATGTGCAGTGCAACTCTACCTGTCTGATAGGGGAGGAAGAGAGTTTGGGCTTCTGACTTTATTAGCATCTCTTTTTGACCTCCAATATAACTCTGAAAAGCTTGTCTAAACTATGGGATGGATACTGGACACCAGCCCTTGCCTAACTGCTTTTGTGTCGTGTTGGCAATGGAAAGGAGACTACAGCAGGAGGTTGAGCTTGCCCTTGCTGTTTCAAAATTCCCTGACAGTGCAAAGTCACAGCTGTGTCCTCTCTCCTAACAAGTGCAAAGTCTGGGAGTGTCAGCGCTGAAATTAAACGTTTTGCAGCCACTGTGGTGGTCCCTAGAGTCACAGCAAATTGTCTTGTGAAGTTTGCAGGCAGCAAATACCTGGAGGCCTCAACTGGCAGTGGTAATGGGCATGCATTTTGGCTTCTCTAAGGATTTCTATGTAAATTAATTGTGTGTCTGTTAAGACTGCAGGAATAATTATCAACCAACTATTAATGGTTGCTAGCTGGGAGCTCTTCATGAGTTTTCTGTAGTTATCTTATAGTTAGCAGGCTATTGTCCTGCCATTTCCAGTGCAGACAGGAATCCCCCAGTTCATACTGTGTTACAAAGGTGCTGTGACCCTGGCTGTCTATATCACAGGAACCCAGGTAGTGTTCCAGAATGTATTGCTCCATAGTGATATTGGTGCTTCTCTAGATGTGGATTCCCCGTACCTCATCCTTCAGTGCGATACTTTGGAAGCATGTGTCAGATATTTTTGACCCATGCAAACACATGCTTGCTTAAATACTTCAGTAAATGTGAAAAAGCAGACAACTATTAGAAAGCTGTGTTGGTATCAATTGGCTACAACTAGCGTTTACTCGCTGTAACTGCATCCTGCTGTTACACCTTTCTCCTAATGAGTAACTAATCGGTAAGATAAGTAAAGGTAACATCAATTGACAGAGTTGTACTTCAGCTTTCTTTAGGCTGAGATATTCTAACTATTCTAACTGGTTTTAGCAAGAACAGCTTCCTCTGTAGTGGCAGAAGGGAGCTAATTGAAGCAGGAGCCAGTCAGGGAACCAGCCTGGGCTGCAGTGACCAGCCTGGGCTGCAGTGACCAT
>VZTU01013095.1:0-16713 GCA_013400835.1 Zapornia atra
AACAATAATATTTTGTCAGCTTTCCTTTTAGCATTTAAGCCCTGTGGCTCAAAACTTCACTCACCCTACAGCATTCTATTTTGGGTTTTGTTATCTGTACATAAAGAAAGGTCAGAGACTGCTATGATATTCCTGTCAATTACGGTTCATATTCACTTGTTTATATGAAGTTCCTTTATTCATGTTTGTGTAAGCAACATTACAGTTGAAAGTCACTTTGCAAGAAATACCAGGAAGGATCTAGTTCCAGAACATGCCACCAAATAGGGCTATGCTTTTAAACAAAAATTTGTCACAGCACCCATTTTTTCTGTAAAATTCCAAAATTATTGTTGTCCTATATTCAGCCATGAACAAGTATGTTTAAATTTCTATAAAATTGGACATTTAAACCTTGAATCCTGCATTAAGGTCTCTGGTTTAGATTAATGAATGCCATTAGCGTTGAACTTCAATTATAAATAAAGTTCCCCCGTATACCAAGTCCACATGCCATGTTGTTTTCCAAATAGATCTAATATATGGCTCACACCATATTGAACTGACAATAGCCATAGGATTTAGCTTAGCTTTTCAGCCCTCCCATAACCTCTTTTCTCCAAAAGACTGAGGGGAATACCTTCCAGACCTCATGATGTCAGCTTTCCTCACACAGACACAACAGCTCCTTTGCTTTTCAGAGCTGGCTCTGTGGCCTTTTACCTACACAAATTACTAGCTGTAACCTACAGTGAACTAAGCTGAATGTGGCATTTTCGATTCCTTTTCTAATTAACCTATTTGCATGCATTTCAGTAATTATACAGCTTTGCATACTTAACAAGACATATCCCACTGTGCAATGCCAACAGTTGATACAGCACAGTAATCTGTCTTCACCAGTGTCACACGATATGATATTTAGGGAGAGCACAGAAACTTGTCCATTACCTGCAGCTGTCCTACACACAGTGCCCCAGCACCCACAAGCTCTGGATGAAGGTATCAGGGGGGTAGGGGGAAGGATATTGCTGTTCATTTATGATAGTAGCTACTTTGAACCTGTTTCCAAAGCTGATGTTAGTGTTAATCTCTTCCTATGGCTGCATCAAGTAATCCCAGATCTCTTACTGTGGAAGCTGCTCTTTATTCACCTCAGCTTCTGCTTTTTGACTTCACAAAGTTCAGTCATGCTTTCCTCTTCAGCCTTCTTCCCTCAAAACTGAGAAGTCCCAGTCTTTCCAGCATCTCTTTGTATAGAAAAAGATTTCTATACTTGACTATTTTACTTGCCCTTCTCTGCTCCTTCTTTAACTACACTATATCCTTCTTGAGATGTGGAGATCAGAACTACACACAGCACTCAGAATGAGAGTGTGCCAAAGTCTTACATGCTAGAAAAATAATGCTCTCTGTCTTGATTTTACAGTACCCTACCTCAGGATGCTTGACATTTTGTTGCCCTTTTTTGGCTACTGCTGCACATTGAATTGAAGATTTAAGGAAACTGCTGGTGACTCCAAGATCACTTTCCTGAACTGTAGCTGTCAGTTACTAAATCAGTATCATGTTATCCTAGTTTGGATTATTCTTTCATAGACTACAGTCATTGACTCTAAAGCTTCATTGCAACCTTTTTGTCCAGTGACACTTAGTTTTACAAGTTCTTCTGGGAGTTCCTTGCCACCAGCATAACATTTAACTACCTGAAAGAGCTTAATACTTCGTTGGTGAAGATTTTACACATCTGGTACACATTCTTTCTACTCGTTGCTGGTGATGTTGATTAGAATTTGTTCTCAGCACTGCACCCTGGGGAACAGATTCATGATAACCACCACCACCCCTTCCCCAAGCTGGCAACAGATTAGACAGCTTTCTCTTTTTCTTTTACAACTAAACAGAGTTTATTCTTGCCCAAAATCTTCTCACCCAGGAGATGCTCAGCCAATTGACCCACTGCACACAATCACGAGTGTCAGTAGGGAAACTCCATCAGGAGCATACATGCCAATGCTGTGTATGATACTTGCCTATTAGCCCCATGAGCAATGCCATTGTGTCAAAACTACTCCAAGGTCAGAGGTAGCTCATGTACAGTAGTCAGTCATGCAGAGCAATGAAGTCCATTCACTTTCATACCAAAGAGACTACTACTATCTCCTTCCCAGTCTCTAGCCCGAAACACTAAGAAAGTCTTCTCACCTCTTTGTTGACAAATCAGATGAATTTTCCTTTTTTAAATGTATCACTCTGCCAATGAGCTACTTCAGTTGCATCCAGCGTAGAGTACACAGCATATAGTAGGGACATATGTCAAGAATACAGAAACTGAACATTGGGAAACACTCAACAGAGTGCCTATTGTGCAGACAAGGCCTTACAAGGAACTTCCACCCCAGTAGTTCCTTGGAGCTGCAGCATTTGTTTCTTAGCAGCTACGCACGAAGTGCTACAATCCAAAGGGATTTCAGCTCCTTTTGCACAGCCAAAGCCTTAAAAAAAAAAAACAGGGAAAAGAGGGTGGGAGGGGAATGAGTGAAACGCAACAGCAATATCCTGTGCTGGTATAGTTTTGCAGCACTGCAGACTGACTTCAATGCGTTAGGACTTAAAACGGACTACTCTGTTCTCTCCACACTCGGCAGGACAGAGACTAAAAGGCTGAGAGCTGGCAAGATCACACTGCTTTCAAAGTTAGGAATGGAAACCAGAGGGGTTTTTAGGATTCTTGCATCAAATAAACACGGTGCTGTTAATCATTTTGACTCTTATGAATTAACCCCTACTTTTGATCTCAGTTCTGAAACACTGTTATAGTGTGAGCATTTCTGATCCAAAATTTTAAAACTAATGACTGAAATCCATGAAAGACTGTATAGTATTGAGCAGTTACTATTGATTGTTCTGAAACACCTGAAAAAAGTGACCTTCATGAAAGTTCTTTTGTTTTATCTTTACTCAACGAAAATTTAACAAAAGTGGGAGGACCATAAAGGCTTAACCTGCTCTAGATTACCACAGTGCAAACAGTCTCACTTCCTAATTTGGGAATGCTACATTTTGGTTCACCAAAATTGAAGCAACACTCTGGAAATGGCTGCAGCGCATAAGAAATAGCCAGGCAGAAATTGTTTTGTCATTCCTGAAAGTGTAGCAGTAATAAAAAGAAACCCTGCTAACAAGGTGGTGCTTTGATATGGATATCCTCCCTCCAGTCTGCCCATTATTGCACTGCTTTTACGGCAAGCAAGCTATGCCTTTCAAGCTGTTCAACAACAGCCTGCCACTGCCAGTATTAATTCTGCAGGACAGGGTTATGAATATACTATTGTGAGCTCCTCTCAGGATGTTACAGAGCATCAATGTCAGGTCATTCAGCAAAGTAGGACTAAAGAAAGCAGCATGAAGGCAACAGCTTCTGCTCAGAACTTATTCTACATCAATCCAAAACGTGACCCAAGATCAGGAGACCTTATCCCACAAGACAGCAACCGTAACAGCGCATTTACAGCAACCATAACAGTGCCTTTACAACTCCCCAGTTCAGAATCAGAACAAAAAATTGTTGAGTTATAGTAGTAAGTGGCTAAGCCTGAACAATCTTGTATAGATCAGAACAACAGAAAACAAAGAGCTGAATTAGTTAAATGAGAACAAAGACAGAGCAAATATATATAAAATTCTTTAGGATATGACTAATTTCACATATCCTAATTAGAACACCAGGAAATAACATAAGTATTTAATGAGAATTTTCCTAGTGGATTCAGTGAAAGAAGGTTTTATAACAGTCTTACAGTATTTAAAGGGAGCCCCTGGGAAAGATAGGGAGGGACTATTTATCCAAGAATGTAGAGACAGGACAAGGGGCAACAGGTTTAAACTGAAGGTGAGACATTTAGGTTAGATATTGGGAAGAAATTCTTCCCTATGAGAGTGGGAAGGCCTTGGCACAGGTTGCCTGGAGAAGCTGTGGCTGTCCCCTCCCTGGCAGTGTTCAAGGCCCGGTTGGATGGGGCTTTGGACAACCTGGGCTGGTGGAGGCTGTCTCTGCCCATGGAATGAGGTGGAACTGGATGGTCTTTAAGGTCGCTTCCAACCTAAACCAGTCTGGGATTTTATGAAGTTGCTGTTAGTACACCAGCTGAACTAGGTCCATATCAACTGAACCAGATGAAATTTTGATTTGCAGTTTTCAAATCTTTATGCATTTGTTTTTCAATGAATTTGAATGAAGGAGAATTCCCATGTCTTGGTTTCAGATTAATTTACCCTTCTATTTACTGCAGTCCTGTCCACATTGCTGACACCAGTGTTTTAACCTGTTACACGAATTACTCTCTTTTTCTTTTAAGATGATGATATAGAGAATTTAAGAAATTAAAACTTCATTTCAACACATTTTTACACAGCAAAACTATTTTTCAGAAAAGATGATTCTTGAAAATGTTTGATCATAATTACAGGGCTGGACAAGGCAATCATAGCCACATTAACATCCCCTAAGTATGACCAGACCTAACACACCTTCCTCAAAAAGACACCAGTGGCATTTAGGCATAAATATCTGGTGGGGAGTGGAGCTTGTGGAGAACGAAGGCAAGAAGAAATGTTTTTTGAGAGTAACTATGCTGGCAAAAGCATGCAATAATGTGGTTGAGAATGTATTAGCAAACAATTAATGTATCTAGTGGCATATGTCAGTGAGACATCATTGAAGAAGAAACTTCTTATGCTAAGTAGCAATAAGGCAGTCTATAGCATGGCAAATTGAAAATACTTTTTATCATGTGACATCAAGCATATGGTACATTGCTGACTGGTGAATGACAAGCTTTGAAAGGTTATTATTACACTAATGAGAAAAAACTGACATAAAGGAATTAATTAGCTTTTAATTTATTTAGTATTAAGAAATAACACAGATTCCAGATGGCGGTTGCTAAGGTTGGGCAGTAAGGAGGGGGGGTAGTAGTCTTGGGGATTTTTTTTTTTTACTGTATCTTGATACTTCATTCTAGGGTGCCAAAATGGAAGAAGTTACACAAGTTCTCTAATTCTTATTTACTATGAGAAAGAATTGTAATAGATCTACTAGATTAATTTTTTTATCATATTTCTAAGGATGAGGTACTTATTCAATAAAAATTATGCCTGGCTCTCTTCCTTTGGCAGCAGCTCATAATACTTGCATAAATGTGACTTTCCAGGCCTCCAGTAGATTTCAGACACACATAAACTCAGTCATATCTCTTTGCAAAGGACGTGCCCACTGAAAAATCAAGGAACTTGTCTTGGTTAGGTTTTATTTCTGAAATATACAGCAATAATATGTTAGAAAATCATACGATCTTTGAAACTTCAGATAATTTGAGCATTAAAAAAATAATTATAATGTATGGAAAGGTAGTATTTTGAGTATAATCCACAGCTGACACTCATGACATCTCCATGCATATCATTCTGCATGTGAAACACATACGAGCTTACCAACACCTCTCCTAATGCATCTGAAAATGAATATAATCAGACAGAGAATGTTGAGTTAGCTGGCTGAGCAAGCTCCAATAAAGGATACAAATTAATACAGATCTATTAGAAAAGGGAGTAGCCCTAAAAAATAGTATATAACTAAGCTTATAATAAAACAGACTGTTTAAGTGGTGAAAAGTGTCTGTTCATCCTGTAGACAGATAAGAACAAAGGGCATATGAGGACAAATTGAACTATCCAGTAGTGCAAGCACATCAAAGTCAGTATTTTCTGTAGCACTAACTACAAAGATGCACTCATGCAGTCGCAAATGGAAAAAACCAACCCACCCCTAATTCTTTTCTCCATACAAATCTGCAGCCTCAAAATTTTTTTTTTTTTTTTTTTTTTCAAACAGCAAGTAAGGTTTCGGAATTATTTTATATCCTTGGGAGGTTGAAGGTTAGGAACAAGGTTTCATAACTACAACTTCCCCAAAACTTCATTTTGCCATCACAAAGAGCTCAGCTTTGCCTTAGCTCCATTTCTGACTAAAATACCTCATGACAGCTTTATAGTATTAATTTCCTCTTCTACTGCACTCCTTATAAATGTTTTCTTTATAACATAAATCACATTCCCAGCACTAGATAAGTAAAGCCTCATATAGATCACTTTACTGGATTTTACATCACAAGCATTCTGTAACAGATTAGTGTTCTCTATTGATTATTCACAGTGACGGGCCTTAATGACCTGAGCCATTCTAATGACCAGAGAAATGAAACGGTGCTAAAAGGTACAGAACTTTAAATTATTTCCTAGAACAATTACTAATATGGTCACCACAGGGATTTCTAAGGGATACTGCCAGTTTCCAAAAGGAAGTTAATCCTGCTAGTAATATTTGTTTTCTCTAGGTTTTAGTAATGTACTTTCAGACACATAGATGAGCCTAAGGTCTATTTGTTTTTCAGAATGACTTTATCTCCTGGGGTCTTGAATAAGAAGTACTAGTTCTGTGGAATTGGGAAAAAATGATTCTGCAGAGTCTGAAACCAGTCCAGCCTACCTACAGCTTTTTTTCTTTTTATTCAGCCTGTGCTACAACCCAGACCGTGGATTCAAGGACCCTGAAACTAAACAGCACCATCACTCACCCCTGTCATCAGTACCAATGCTGGAATACAAACCCAGGCTCTGCAGGAATCCCTACGCAGCTGTGCCACGGGAGATCTCCGCACAGACAGAGCCACGAATCCCATCCATCCCAATGACACGCAGCACCTGTCTGGCAAATGAGACCCATGGACCCAAGGTGGGAGTCAGGACCCTCAGTCAAAATATTCAGATAGGCAGCAGCCGAACACCTGCTGTTGCTGGGACACCTACGCTTTGCATCTACTCAATGCCCTCTCTGGCTGACTCTGTGTTCTTCAAATACCCAGCTCTGGTGCATTGGCACAAACACAGAAGTCTCCAACACAGAGAAGACCACACATTCAATTCAGAGTGCTTCTTTTGCCAAAAGTATTTGATTTTTAACTGTTTTTACAGAGGTAAAAGCATGTGACTTTTGGATGAAAACCATGGGACTTGATAATAAAATCTATGTAAACAGAGACTGTGGCCATGCTAACAAGAAAGGGTAAGTTTGACTGCCTTTGGATGAAGCAGACCCGGTCCCCTCTCGCTGACCTTGGTGTACCACTTGGAGCCAGCCAGGAAATCATAACTGTGTGAAAAGAATTTGTTTAGCCTGTTCTTTCAAGTCCCTGAAAATGTCAAGGAAGAGACTGCTCTGTAAAGCATAACTCCCAGAGCTTCTTTTGCAAATTGTTGTCAGTCTTTTTCCTTTCTATTTCTTTTTTTCTTTTTATCGTTTCTTCTGCTCTGTTTTTTATTTTCTTTTTTCTTTTCTGTAAATTCTAAGGGATTTCTGAAACAGGGACCAGTCTCCACTAGTGACCTCCTCAAAGAAAGTCAGTCACACAGTTCCCAGAAGCGTGAGATGCCACTTCAGTACTTGTTCCCCTGCCAGCATGGCCACCAAACAGCGCTGCTTTCATCGCTGCCTTGGTGCTGCTCTTTGAACAGGTCATTAGGAATTCCATGACCCATAAGCTGACATACATGATCTCCCTGACCTTTCTACCTTTTGCTGAGACATCAATTGTGAAGCTTGAATCTTCATCTAGACCTAACTTTCCCATGTGGCCAAGCAAGCTCCATTTGTTCAGACTTTTAGAGGATAGAACAGGCGTATCAGCCTCGGGCTATGAAAAGAGAGGAGCATTACAAAAGTATGAAAAGAAAATGTTCCATTAAAAATTAATTTCATTAAAACTCAGACCTATTCCCCATTTAAAACTGGGCCTACAACAATCATGTTTACTTTGCATATTCCTCTGCTGAACTAAAACTTTTATTAGCAACCTGCTTCTGTTTTTTAAAATTATAGCAAGAGACAGATTTATAGACCTAAAATAGTAACCAAATTCTAATAATGACACCATTTAATATATACCTCAACTTCTGACAACTTAATTCTAGCTTTGAAAGCGGTAGTCCCCGAACTAATATGTTTATAATCCCAACATGAGTTGCATGTATGTGCTCCCTTGCTAGCTGCACGTTGTGTTGTCCTGAGAGTTAAAGGTGTTCTGCAGATTTTGTTTCTTTGCTCCATTTTGCAAATGAATGCTTAAATTAGGAAATAAATTAACAATCAAGATGATCCTAGGACATTTGTAATAAATAACATGGGTGTTTGCAATAAATAACACAAAAAGATTTTAAAATATTCTCTGGTTCTTTGAGAAATCTGTGGCATTCATGAGATGCAAGTCTGCATTTACATATAAATGGAAATACACACACACAAGATATTTATAAGATAACCCACGTTTATTCTTCATCAGAACAAACCTCAAGAAATTAAATGAATTTCTAAATAACTCTTTATTCTAACTGGATATTCTCAAACTATTGCATGTTCTGCCCCAAAATAGCATTTACTCATGTAATTCCCAAAAATGACACCACCAAGAGTCAGGAAATGTCAAGATAGTGGAGAACACTGCAGTCCAGAACAGATCAGCTCTAAAAAAAGTACCTTTCATCATGGAAACATAAAGCAATTGTTAAACTAAACTGTTAACAGTCTCCGAACAGAAAGGACTGAAATCTGCTTTCTGCCTCAGAACTACAATCCTCATTTATTCCAGGGTCTACACAGCTGCAGCCAAGTGAGCCCGGTAGACAAAACAAATCAGTAGAGAAAACAAATCCACTTCTGGACACATTCATCTCTTTCAAAGGGTCTCTCACCTGAGCTGCCTCCCAGCTCTGCAGAGATAGAAGCAGAGCAGTGATTTTGGGACATGGCACTGGAAAAACTTCAGGGAATTCAGCTGGATGGGGAACAGCCAGTTAGAGAGATTAAGACCAAGTTCATGGAAGTAACCTGGTGACTTTGGATGCTGTGTTTCAGACGGTGGTGTATCCAGTGTATCCACTGCTCACAGTGGCGCAGATACACAATTGTGCTCAATGAACTTCACAGAACAAGGTCTGGGCATGCACTATCCTTTCACAGACCAGCTAAGGTGGTAAAAAAAAAAAGCAACCCAAAAAAACCTCAATGCCCAAACTGGTCTCAGTATGGAAGCCTATCAAGTTTCTTCCCCTGGGCAGTGTCTTGGTCTATTCTGAACACTTTATTTTCCAAGATCTGACAATCAGCACCACAGGCAGTCACAAGACCATGAGAAATCTGTCAGTCCCAACATTGTCCAACACCAACATTAATTTTAAGTAACTTTTTCAATTATTCACCTGAACTACTGACATAGATCCATTTTGATTTGGAGCACAGGGAGCCAGAGCAGATAGCTACATCCCCCCAACCTTCACATGACACAGATCAAGGCACCATATACAAAAAAAGTCCTAATAAATTCTGAAGTGTGCGATTTCTATCAACTAACTCAACAAATTTGTAGGTACTTTTTTAGCTCATAAGTAATCACACTGAGAACTCAGTTGTGGCACACAATAGACAAATGTAATACAGACATTTTAAGGCAGTTAAAAAAACAAACAAAAAACTTCCAAAACATGCCTACAACGATCTTGTTCATTTCAACTTAGATTTCTGCTCCTCACTGAAAACTTTTATAAATAGTTTTATTTCCTTTTTAATGTTATTATAAATGTGTGAAATTAAATGGATGTGTGGCTGTGACTCTTAGCAGCTACATGTGTAACAATCATTACCAAAGCTTAATATCATAATTAGACTTGCAAGTCTCAACAAGCATGTGCAGGACTAAATTTTTGTTCCACTCATCTGCCAGAAAAATCTTGGTTCTTGAACCTGAAGTATGACAGTAGGAACACAATTAGAAGACAAAATTGGTACAAATGAAAGTAAAGAATGTAAAGGGGGAAGGCTTGATCCTGTGTAGCAAAGCAATTCCACTCCACCAGAAGCCAAAAGGCAAATATTGGAGATCAGCATCTCCTGCATCAGCCGACATGGCTTCCATTCCAGGTATTAACTGCTTTGATCTGTTTTCAGTTTAAAGTAACAGACTGTGAGAACACATTAAATTATCTCATATTCTGTCAGTGGGGTATCACCCTGGATATTCACGTAGCCCTCTCCATAGCCAGGGATGACCACATATGAGTAAGTGACATGGGAAATTCCAAAGCTGAATCAATACATGTTTCAGCTACATATAGTGCTGCTTCAAAGCTACAAAAGTTTTTACTATATTGCCAGGCCAGCAACAGTCCTTGTCATCGTCCAGTAGAAAAACAACCCAAACTGTTATAAAGAATAATTTGACTGATACATATACACACACACACACACACAAAATACACTACAAAACATTACGTACGGTCACAGAGAGTGTGCAGGAAGAAATAATTCAGAGTGTCTATTAATAGGAGTATCAATAAATTAATTTGTAAACCATTAAAAAAATATAATAATTACTTTGGCTTTTAAAAACCACAAAAGGAACGTTTCCCTAAAAGGCTCATTTTCTGGTATCCTCCTTTAATATATTCCTCCAGCCTCATGATTACCTAACAAGACACAGCACTATTGATCTCATATGCTTGGTTGAGCTGTAGATTATGATGTACTGAAGAAAAATTCTGCTTCTGAGACATTTTGCTTTATCCTGGAAAACATCTCACAAGCCAAACATATTGATTCCCACTGTAATAAAAGAGAGATTGGGACAATTTTTTTTTTTCTTCCAAGAAACAATATCCCAGTCTCTTGGACTTCCTAATAGCACAGTTCAGCTGAAAATAACCTTATTTAAGGACTTCAGCCCTCCTATATACATTTTTTTAATATTCCTAAACTATAATAATTAAAAAATGAATTTCCTTTAAATGAAAAAAACCACCAAAACCATCAAAAAGCACCAACCACACACACAAGAAAAAAGCCACATTTACTTCATAATCTTCCAAAGGAAAATTCCGATTTTTAGGATTCAGGACTACCACATACCTCCTTTATCCAGAAGTCACTACATTACTTGAAGCACGACGTCACTACTACAGACCATAATTCTTTCACAGATAAGATAGCCATTTCATCTTTCATTTAGATTTTAAAGCTATTTCTCTTGCTTTAATATTTTGCAATATGAGAAAACCTATGCCTATTTCATCCTGAGTTCTCAAAATCGAGAATATACATATTTGAAATACACTAAAAATATTTCGGTTTACTTAAGTTTCATTATTTCCTGGATAAGACACTCCTGAATATCAGACTATATATTTAGGAATAATTTAAAAAAAAAAAAAAAAAGGATGAACTAACTTGATGTTAGCTCCTAAAGCATTCAAACATAAAAAAATACACTGCTTCCATGATACGGAATAAAGTTCAGTGATGAGTAGATAATTAGGCGTACATGCAAATCACTACAAGTTTGATACACGTACGTCAACTCAGGCATAGCTGAAGGGCTAATTCAGCTTACACAGCAAACAAACTTTTTTTCTGTTTAGAGGACGATGAATTTATGGATATCGCTGAATGAAGCAAGAGATTTCACAGTGAACCCAGTAAACCTTGAATCAGATTCTTAAACCTGATTCAGACTATAGCCCTGAAGTGTCAATCAGTGGTGTTCTTCATAACAAATCAATATGGATGGAAAGCACAAGACAGATGCATATGGATTAAATGTTCTGACTGTTTCTCCTTATCTGCACTTACCTCCAGGTTTGACTTTTTAAACAACAAAAAAAAAAACCCAAAACCAAAAAGCAACAGACCACCCCACTCTCTGAAACCTCTAAACTACTTTTTGCTAGCGTGGGGTGGTTTTTTTCCTCCTTTTCAAGAATTCAACTTCATCCTAATATACAATATCCTTTAAAAAGAGACTTGAGCTTTAAGCATTTAATACATTATGTTTACAGTCATAACAAGAGAATCTGTTCTCTTTCTAACACCTTCCAATAGAAAGTATTTCTACTATCAGAACATCTCATTTACTAACATATGTAACTCAGTGTCCCAGCCTATTCATCCTTAACCTCTGTGATATTTTCACTGGGCTCTCAAGCCTCACAACAAAATCACTCTGCTTTTAAGTATTCATTTTAACCTTTTGTTCTGTAATTTATTCTCTACTACTCTGTCTCATCTTTTTCTGTAAATTGAACAAGAGCCTTACATTGCAGCTTTCACTTTCATACTGGCTATGAAAATGAAGATTGTATTATTGGACAAGCCTCTAGCAAAACTCAGGAGACATTCAAGCTGTGCTCAGAGGAGAGGTATCATGAATTAAGCTGTACTATACAAGAAAGAGGTAGTTACACAAATTCCTTTCATCTGTTAATTAGAAAAAAATACGTCTGATGATGAATTAGAGCAGTGATATACTCATTAGGAGCCAGCAGTGAACTGATAGCCCAATGGAAATCAACAACGAAATTTCAATTAGTTCATGAATTTACCTCAAATCTTTGCACCCTTCACAAATTCTAAGTAAACAAGATCTTCTTGTATAAATCTCAGGGAAGTAAGTTCCCCAAATCCATCATTATCAACAAGGAACGGTATCTGCAGAAACAAGACAAACTACTCTCAACTCAATATGCCAAGTACCCATCTCAAGAGCATTCAGGGCCTCATCATATGGGTAACAGTCGGTCAAGTGGAAACAATACCCTGGCCAGGCAGACCTAGCCAGGTGTCCATGTCTGCACTGGGCCACAGCAGCACTCTATATATTAAAGCTGTGCTTCGTGAGACCCTGTCTCCATGGTACATCTCAGCTGTCCCCAGAGACACAGAGACATGTTTTCAATAGCAGTTCAACCTTTTGCAGAGGTCAGTAGGGAACCTAGGATCCCACTTTGTTCTTAACTTCTTCAGGACTTTTTCACTGCCCTTTATAGGCAGTGAGGTGAATGCTATCCCTGAATAGAACTTCCTAAACTGATAAAAATACCAGAAGTTATTTAGGGATGTTTCTCCTTCCAAATTTCTTCTCCTTTGATGTTATTTTAAGATATTTTGTTTTGCACAGTAAATGAAACAGTTTTCAGTATGAAGTACTCTTGAAAGGTGAAAAAGTATTTTCTTACAGGTGATAAATTTCAAGGTGATTCTGTGCATTTCTGCTTAAGCTTCCTGGTTTTGAAACATTTCTTAGCTCCATATGCACTTGTTCAACATCTGACAAAAAGTAAGTGTCGCCTTTTGACATCCACACAGTCAAGTACAGACACAGAAAACTTATTTTTGTGTGTCTAAAAGCACATGCTGATTAATGCTAATAAGTATCGCTCTGAATAAACTCAAGATCTCTTTGCACTTGGTATGTCAGAAGTTTATCTTGTGCCCAACTCCTTTCTATTCTGCCAGAAGTGTGCAGTTATTCTTAAAAAAAAAATAAATCCCAGAATGTTCTTCTTTTATTCCAAAAATGAAAAGCTTCTTTCAGGAATGTAAGCTCAGAATATATTAAAAATGTCACATTGAATCTTACAGCAATAGATATAGTTATCAGCGGTTTGATGTATGTTGTATATCCCTGAGAAGGACTGAAGCACTTGAAGGACATTAGGATATCAATCTACAAATGGGACTGTGTGTCAGGAATGCTTAAGGGTTAATCTACATGAAATGCCAGGTGATGACAACTCTGGACTGCAGTCAGCATATGGAACCTGATTTCATAGGATTGCAGTGTTTTCCAAGTACTTTAAAAGCAGCTGGAACTGTAGCGATGTAGTAATTCCCTTAAATTTGGGGACAGGTGTTTACAACCCAGTTACTGAGTTTATAGCTCATGGCATTTTGATTTGACCATGTAAAAAAATTCATAGTCTTTATTAACTTTTCCCTGTCTGTATGTTTATTCAGGTCTTTTCATTGTACTGTACAATGAAGTCTCTACAAGAGCTGTATTATGTTATTCTACAGTATTTCCTCTCATCCCATGCAATTATCAACAGTCATATCATATGACATGATATAAATTTAACTACTCAAATTGTACATTGACAACTCCGTTGCTTCAGCTAAATAAATCAAAATGTTTAAGACAGTGTAGGAGCTCTCTATTTTTAGAGTGTGAAGGAAGGAAAGGCCCGTTGTCACCGTGGTTAAATGATGGGTATCTGGCCTGCTCTATTTGTTCAGTGTAGGTGCAGAGAGGGGCATGCGGGCAACGTGACCACCCTGCACCATAACGCTCCTGTTGAAGCTGTAATAGGAGGTTCTTGGTCCTGGCAGTTATTCGACCATGACAAGTGCAAATGACCTGCTGGGTCACTGAATGGAAAATGTTTGCTGAGACACACATCAGACACAGAATAGCTTAAAAATTCAGGAATTGCCACATCTGTCTTCTATACCTGCTCTTACCAGAGGAAAAGAAAATAAGTAAATCCATATGGATGTTGGAATAATTCAATACATTCCCTAACAGAAGCATATTTTCCCTCTACCCTATTTTGGAACCATTAGATTTGGTAAGTGCCACCAATAGCACTCTGATAAGGCAACGTGTCTCTGAACTACACATTGCAGCCAGAAGGGACTACGATGACATGACTCATGCAGAGATGCCCATAAAAAATGAACAAATTTCATATTATTTAAAAAAGAAAGGCTACCAAGATCACAAATCACTGTCAGCTAGAAAAACTTCACGAGTGGTTCTGGATGCACCAGATAAACTTATTTTAATTATACTTGCAACTTGTCATAATTTTGTGTGTTATGTATCTGAAATCGATGTACCTGCCATAACACATTAAGAGCTACATCCTCAGAGGGAACATCACAACGCTAAGCACTACATCACCTAATTCTTCAGTGAATCCACAGCATCTGGGTAGATGGCCAGGCTGTTATACAAAAACCAGGGAGACAGGCATTTAAGAATGAAATCTACAGAAACCATTCATTATATCTGTGCAGACACAGTAAATATAATACAGTAAATCTTAAGGAAATAAACGCATCCTAAGCTGTGCTCTCCCATGACTTCAAGGCTATTTCAGGGAATTTTTTTAAAAAACTTAAGGCATCACACATGAATAGAGAAAAGTATCTCCTCTCTATTTCCTGTGGGACAAACCCAGTAAGCAGAATCTGAGAAAGTTTCCTAGACCAGATAATGAGGAGGATGCTCATTTTGTGGTTCTGAATGGGACTCAGGCACTTAATCTCACTCTGTCAACACATTGGAAGTGTTGGGTATGAACAGTAGCAAAGCTTTTACACCTAGACAACTTTCTTGGCAAAAAATACAAACTCCTCCAGAAAGCATTTGAAAGGATACACAAGGGAAAGAGATGCTCAGGATTTGTAGATTGTCCTTAGATACCTAAAAGGGAAACTGTGCTGTGCAATCAAGAAAGCTGCAAAAAGAACTGAGCAAATTAAGCTAAGTTAATCTCCATGCTGGGTCAACTAGACTATGACCAATATCCAAGTTAGCCAATTTCAAGCTCAGAATCTCTGTTCTGCTATAACTTCACTGTAAACAGACTCCAGAGGCCTCCTGCTTTTGTAGCCTCAAACACAGAATACATAAGCAATAAAATTTCTAGGTAAACTAGGAGCAATAGTTTACCCAAATCCTATTTTATATACTTAGGATTTAAATCCAGCCTTTCAAACTGGTCCTTTAAAACATCCACAGACCATCCAAAATAGTTATCTTGAATTTAAGCAGTGTAAGCAATACTTTGAGAATCCATTGTTTCAGCTGTATCAGCAGTTACGTTAGAAGCATCAAGGAATACTAAATTATTGATTCTGAATTAATTTAATTCAAGGAGTATCTGGTATTTGGCTAGATTTTTCTTTTAATTTACTTTCAAAGATGGACTTAAAAAGGTCTTGGATGCAAAGGTAGAGAAAACTATTCATGGATTTACAAATATTTTTTGAACAAATCAGCATGTCAGAAAGTAATTTTCGCAATAACATCCACTGAGATAGTTAGCATGTGAACTATAGTGCCTAGCCTGTTTTCATAAGTCAAGGAAGTCTGAAAGTTTTCAACCCTTTGGCCAAAACGTGACAAGTATTGCAACATTTCTTGCTTCTTGTTCAAGGAAATCTCACTGGAAAATAAACAGTAGAAAAGATAAGCTATTAAGCTGGGCCCCTGATGCTGCTAGCGCTTTCATCAGGTCTATCTGTTAACCTTTCATAAATGTCAGTCTGAGAAGAAGGACTTTCAACTACATCCCAGTGCCAAAAATTCCCATACTCATTCTGCTATACCACAAGCTTCAAAGACAGCTGCATTACTCCCATAAAGAACAGAGATATGCAGGAAGAATAAGTAGTACTATGCTGTAGCTTCATTTCCCACAGCAAAATTTAGGTTACAAATTACTTTGTCTTTGCAGGTCTCATATCATAATGATTGAAATTGCATGAGGAACATCGTTTTCACTCAATGACAAATGGAAAAAGTGTCACAATGAGTAACAAAAGCTAGTTTAATCTACAAAAAAATCAGTCATCTTCCACTGTCTCCTGAAGTTTCGTTATTGATTTTCATCTTGGCTACAACAGACTTAATAAAACTCCTGTGTAAAATAAAAAATTTGCACATGCATTACAATGGGCCCACTGCAGATAGGAACTATGAGTCTATGAGCATGTAAAGACGGTTTTAATGAAATGTTAGTTCCTCACACTTATTACTAGCTACTTGCTCTCAGAAATAGTCTGCC
>VZTU01013096.1:9990-20529 GCA_013400835.1 Zapornia atra
AGGTACCGAGCCGCCCCCAGGTGCCTCCCGACGGCGCCGCGCCACACCGAGCGGCCTGGGCCAAGCGCCTGGCGCGGCGACTTCGAGGTGAGAGCCTCAGCCCCCGCTGCCCGGCCCCTCCTGCCGGAGCGGGGCTCCCGGGCTCCCTGGGCCGAGAGGAACCTTCACGAGTTGCTTGCAGTCCCTTTTCCCTCTTCGCCCGCCCGCCCCTTGGCTCCTTGCCCCTTTTTCCTTCCTCTGCCCGCGTTCTCTTCTGTCTGTCTGGCCGCGGATGGTCCTGCCTGTGTTCTTGTACCCTGATCTCTGCCCTGGCTGTGCCCCAAAGCACAGGCAGATGCATGCACATCCCTCTCCTTCCTCTGGAGCACAGAGCTCTCAGCCCCCAGGACTTAGTCCTGGCCTCTTTCAGCGTTAGAGAAGACCCTTGAGTCGGTTTTGGATGCGTGTGGCTTCTCAGACCCAATGCCAGGTCTCTGGAGAGCTGCAGCAGAGTACTTTCTTTCTCAGCATCCTCTACCCTGTAAAAGAGGGGGTGAGGATGGCATTTAGGCTTTGAGCGGGGTTGCTGTGAGGGTGTTTCATTAATATTTGCTTTTCTGTGGTATCTCATGGTGCCTTAGATTGAGAGCTGCCTGTTGATGCTCGGCTGCTGACTGGGAACAGAGTTTGAGGCATAACTGGGAGCACATCGAATGAGCATCTGTAGTATTGTTCTAAGCTTACTGCATTAACTCTGGCCCTATACCAGGCTGATTTGACACAGCAGAGGATATGATGAACAGGGAGTTCTTTGGATGATGGGAGAGAAACCCCCCCCCTTCCTGTTCAGAGCAGCTTAAAATGTAGGGATTGTTTAAGATTTTAAATGTAGGAGTTTAAGACAAACATTTTATAGTTATAAAGCTGCAGGAGAAGTAAACTTTATTTAGAAGATAAGGTTTCTTCTTCTAAACTGTGAGCTTTCTGAAGGGATAGCACTGTTACTGGCTCAAGCAGCATCAGCAGAGGTGTAAAAACAAGCTCGATTTTAAGTAGGGACTTGTAAATTAAGCTGTTGTATGTCCTGTGTGTCTTCAGTTTGGTTTTCATTTGCATTCAAAAATAATTTGCTGTAATGATTTCTCTGACTTCAGCCGTCTTGCACCAAAATAAATCCATCTTGATGACTGCAGTGTTTTGCTTGGATGCAAGTCAGACTTGCAGTGCACAGAATCCCAGACTGGTTTTGGTTGGAAGGGACCTCAAAACCCATCTGATTCCACCCCCTGCCATGGGCAGGGACACCCTCCACCAGCCCAGGGTGCCCAAAACCCCATCCAACCTGGCCTTGAGCCCTGCCAGGGATCCAGGGGCAGCCACAGCTTCTCTGGTCACCCTGTGCCAGTGTCCCCCCATCCTCACAGGGAAGAATTTTTCCTTAATAGTTAATCTAAGCCTACCCTTGTTTAAAACCATTGATACATGCCCTTGCAAACGGCCCCTCTCCAGCTTTCCTGTAGCCCCTTCAGGTACTGGAAGGCTGCTACAACCTCTCTCTGGAGCTTTACTTCTCCAAGCTGAACAAGCCCAACTCTCTCAGCCTGTCATTGAGGTGCTCCAGCTTTCTGATCATCTTCCTGACCCTCCTCTGGACCCTCTGTAGCAGCTCCACGTCTTCCTTACGTCAGGCCCCCAGAGCTGGGTGCAGAGCTTTTATTTGGAGTAAGTTCAGTGAACTAAGTCACTTCATAACAAGAGACCAGAAGGGCCAGGAAAAAATGTCAGTGGTAATGATGTTTGTGTGTTATGCATGAACTGGCAGTGCTCTGTTTGGGAGTCTTTAAGGGTGTGTTTAGTTCAGCCTGTCACTGGGACACCTAGACATCTAGAAAAAGAGATGCTTTATGTGGAGAAGGCTAAATCCTCCTGTAAATTTTATTATCTAATTAGACTGTTCAGATACTCCCTTCGTTGGTGCTGGGAAGCAACCTCCTGTGTGTGCTTTTAGCTGCTTTTAACTGTGGAGAGTGACTCAGTGATGAGCTGGTGGGAGCTGCTACTGTTTCATCTGTGCCTGGCTTCTTGCAGTAATCCTCAACAACAGATGATCCACACCAGGACTGACTTTGGTACTGGTTCTGAGCCATTCAGAACCTGAAGGCAGAGCTTGAGAACATGATTTGTGTAAGGTCAGGGTGGAAAGCAAGCCCATCAGACAGACTTCACCCCCTGCCCCAAGATGCCATCCTGATGAAAGCTTGGTACAATGTTGTGTTGAATCATCTGGATCTACAGCTTAGAGTTGGTTTGGGGTGGAGGAAGATTGCTTATTTTTGGTATTTTTTTTTTTTCTAGCAGGTTTGGTTTTTGCTTTTAACCCAATATATGTGTTTTTACCTTGTTGAGCTGAGCAAGCAGCAGAACCACACCGTGCTGGCTTTTGGTGCAGCTGCATCCTGCACTGGGCAGAAGCTGTGGCAGCCTGAGCCTTCAGCAGCATCAGGCAGATGCTGTCAGAGAAGATGCTCTGCTCTGACAGACACATCCCATTCCTGCTGCCTAAAACCAGCATATCTTGGGCTAGAGCAACCAGTTTAGGAGGTGATGCTTTAACTTCTTAATACCTGCTTTCAGGCTGAAAGGCCAGGACCACCTTTGGCATGGTAACATCCTTTGGATCTGAGTGGTTCCCTTCACAGAGCTGCATGTGAGCTTATGAATCAAGTGTGTGCTGTGTGGAAAATGGTCTGAAATTACATGTTCCTGCAGTGCAAGCAAACAAACCTTTTCAGTGATGGCTGGGGACCAAGCTGCCTCTTGCTGATCAAGACAGCATATGCTGGTAGTATTCTATTTTTAGCTGTAAATGAAAAGGCTTGGTTTCATGTTGTAGGAATGCTGGGAGTGGATTTATCCCTGTGGTTACTATCCATGTTTCTCTCCATTTCTGACCTGTGAATGTTTTGTGTTTTAAGCAAATGTAGCTAAAGTTTCTATAGCAAGGCAGGTCAGACAGATCCTCTTCTGGCTCTTGGATGAGAACATTGCCATTCATAATTTTGCCCAGGTGGCCAGGAAGGCCAATGGCATCCTGGTTTGTATCAAAAGTAGTGTGGCAAGCAGGTCTGGGGAGGGGATTGTGCCCCTGGACTGGGCACTGGGGAGGCTGCACCTGGAGTGCTGGGTCCAGTTTTGGGCTCCTCACTATAGGAAAGACATTGAGGTCCTGGAGCGAGTCCAGAGAAGGGCAACCAGGCTGGGGAAGGGGCTGGAGGGCAAATCCTCTGAGGAGCAGCTGAGGGAGCTGGGGGTGTTGAGCCTGGAGAAGAGGAGGCTGAGGGGAGACCTTCTCCCCACCTCCCCTGCCCTGCCAGGAGGGTGCAGAGAGGTGGGCGAGGGTCTCTTCAGCCAGGGGACAGGAGATGGGACGAGGGGCAATGGGCTCAAGCTGCCCCAGGGCAGGGTCAGCTCAGCTGGGAGGGCAAAGTTCTTCCCTGGCAGAGTTGTGGGGCTGTGGCACAGGCTGCCCAGGGAGGGGGCTGAGTCCCCACCCCTGGGGGTGTTTAACAGATGGGGAGATGAGGTGCTCAGGGATGTGGGTCAGCACAGGAGAGGGATGGTTGGACTTGATCTTAAAGGTCTTTTCCAACCTTGTGATTCAGTAATTCATGGGCACAGTAAATGGGTAGGTGTGACTCCTGTGGGTGCTGTGGGGTGCTGTGCTCACCTGCTGTGTAGGTATCTAACTGCTGCAGGGTGCAGTCGCTGTGGGCTACGCAGTGAAAGGGCTGATTTCAACCCCCAAATTAATACAGGGCACTTGAAAGAGACTTGAGGTTTGAATACTGGAAAGAGCACTCAGTAGATCTTCTGGCATCTCATGGATATCCATGAGGATTGGTGAAGGCTGGAAAATGGCATAGTCGGTGCTCAGCTTTATTTCAAGATGACTAGAGGAATGTTGGCATAGAGTCATTTAATGACATGCTGTTTCACTAGGCAGAATTCAACAAGAGGGATTAATCCTTTGGATATCAAATGTGATAGTGGCTAAACAAGTCACCACTCATCAGCTCAAGGGTACTGGATGACAGCTGAAGCTTTTCTTACTGTCAGTTGAGAAACAAAAACCTGGAGAGGATTTAAAGGAATGGGATATTGGTAATTGCAGCTATTGGCAAGGGTTTCAAAGGGAAGAGAAAGGGAGTTTTGAAGTGAATAGGAAAGTCAACTACTACCTGCATTTTAGAGTCTCTGAAATAGCTTTAGTCCCTCTGAGTTTGCAGATCTCTTCAGCAAACATCCCAGATGCTGAGGGGCAAGGAGGGGGATGACTGTTCAACTCTGTTAAGGTGAAAGTCTTCAAAAGTCTTGATGGATAAGAGCAAAGTCCATGTGCAGAGCCAGGCTGGGAGTGGGATCTGCCCCTCAGAGATACACTTGGTCACCCAGTGCTACTGCATCCTCGTATGCATCAGTACTAAGGAGTGCATGGAGGTCCTCTTACTTCCTGTTAAATGGAAATAAATCACTCATTAATTGCTTCTTTGATGAAGAATGCATTGTGATGTTGTTACTGTGCAGGCTCCAGAAGGTGAACTGAGGATTGTGACACTGTTTGTGGCTCTCTTTGCTTGGGGCTCACTTTCTTTTCCTTCCCCCAGCACCATTCTTTTCCCAGCATCTGAATTTCAGTGTAGGCTAGTGACATGGATCTTGGCTTGAGGCTTTTAGAATTTAAGATTTTTATATAAATCTGAATTACTTTATACCTTGTAAACTTGGCTTTGTGCCTGTATCTGTGTATGTGCCTGTATCTGTGTATGTGCCTGTATATGTGTATGTGTAAGTGCATATACCTTATATATACACAATTTGTGTGCATATATGTAAGTATATAAGTTTATACATGTGTAAACAGAAGGATTTTCATTTCCTCTGTTACCCATCTAGACTTTATATTCTAAGATGATATTTTATCTATGTTTTATTTGCACTTGTTCATTCTTTTTTGACAACTCTTTGGAGTTTGTGTATTCTTTGGGTCTGAGGGCCAGAAGGAGCTATGAGAGAATTGTTAGATGCAGCTTTGTTTGATAAAGAGTGCTTAGAATCTGTCAAAAATAGCAAGTTTATGTGAGTAATGACCTGAAAAATGATTAATTGAAGCCAGAAACTAAACATTTTTTGTGCCTGCAGTAGATGCCAGCTTCAGTCCAGCATGGCTTACCACCACTGGTTTTGATGCCTCTAAACTGATATTCTAATGAGGTAAAAAGGGAAATAACACATTAATCACCTAGAAAAGTGACAACACATGAAGCTTCAAGCTGGCTCACAGGGAGAATTCCACCTTCTTAACCACAGAGCTCGTTGTCTCATCTCTGCTGCTGGATTTATATATATATTTTTTTTTCCCTTTTCCTTTTTGTTTTTTAATCTTTACATGCAAACTCTCTGTTCCTGGCTGCCTGGCTCCTCCTGACAGTTTTCTACCATGGCAGAATTTGAGCTTGTGAGCTCTCTGCTCACCACATTTCTTGTTGGTGAGTAATGTGCTGACAGCCAGGACTCGGTGCTCTGGCCAGCTCAGTTCTCTGGCTGTTCCAGCCTTTTCTTCCTCTCTTCAGTAATGTTTTCCTGCCTCTATTATGAGGGTTGCTAGTGCAACGTAGTGCTGTGTTTAGAGGCTGAATTGGTTGAGTTCTTTGTTATTAGTGACTCTGGAAATGGTCTTGGGTTTGTGTTTCTGGCTTCAGGAATGACCTAATGCTGAGGATTTGCATTCTGCGTAGGAAAGTTGCAGTCTTAGAATTATAGAAGGTGTTAGGCTGGAAGGGACCTTCAGGGGTCATCTAGTCCCACCCCTGCAGTGAGCAGGGACACCTTCACTAGAGCAGGTCACTCAGAGCCCCATCCACCCTGACCTAGAATGTCTCCAGGGATGGGGCCTCCACCCCCTCTCTGGGCGCCCTGGGACAGTGATTCCCTTCCTATTGAAGAACTTTTTCCTAATATCCAACCTAAATCTCCCCTTTTCCAATTTAAACCCATCACCCCTCATCCTATTGCTCCATCCCCTTGGGAACAGTTCTTCCCCAGCTTCCTACAGGCACCTTGCAGGGACTGGAAGGCTGCTATAAGGTCCCCCCAGAGCCTTCTCTTCTCCAGGCTGAACCAGCCCAACTCTCCCAGCCTGGCTTCACAGGAGAGGTGCTCCAGCCCTTGGGTCATTTTTGTGGCCCTGATCTGTAAATCATCAAATTTAGCTTTAAAGAGCAGCTCTGAAAAAGCTGTCTTGTTTTGGGGCTGACAGCAGTGAAGGTTGTGAGTTACTAATTAAGGAGTGTGAAGAGAGATCAATGCAAAGGCCATTAGTGCTTGCTGTGCCTGTGCAAGAGAAGCTTCCTGGCTGACTTTGTGGCTAGATCTCAACTTGAAAATGTAGTAGGTGAAAGGCTTCTTTCTTTTTCCTGAATATTTCTCATATTTGCAGGTGGAGGGAAGCACTTCCCTCTTGCCATCTCTTTGTTAGCACATGAAGTTCCTCAGCAGGCAGGTTAGCTCTTTCATCCACCTCAGTCTTACCACAGCACTTGCCAAGCAACTGAACTCTCTTCTCATTGTCAGCTTTATACTGTGTTTTGGCTGTTCCATTTGACTCCAAATTATTGTGGTATGTTTGATGGATCCAGGAGTTTCTCCTAGAGAGCTTAGGTTACTTCTGTTCCATCTACTGAGAATGTAAAGGATGTTTTAAAAGGTTGGTCATTTAAAATCATAGAATCATAGACTGGTCTGGGTTGGAAGGGTCCCCAAGGAGCACAGGTTACTGTTTGTTTTCTTTAAAAATAAACTTGCCTGACATATTCCAGGCAGAAAATGATATAAGACTACTAATAGAGATCTGAAGTGTATTTTCATTCAGCTAACAGTGTTCTAATATTTTTAAAAAAACCCCAAATTGCTGCACTGCATTTCTTGCAGGCTGTCTGTGTGTGTTTGTACACTTGTTTTCACACCATGTGGTTTATAGGTGCCAGCACCTCTGTCAGATCTTCAGCAGAATCCATTAGAGATCTGCTGAGCTGTTGCTAAACTATTATGCCACCTGAGCTAGTACTACCTCAGACTCCATCCAGCCTCTGGAAAACACAGGCTTGAACTTAGATCAATTTAACTTAGATCAATTTAAAATCCCCAGGAGAACCTGCAGCAGGCATGACATAGGTTAAGCTTTCAAAACTACTTAATTTAGGGTGTCAGTTGTGTTTCTAATATTGGACATCTGCTTACATCATGACATGTGCTTTCTGTTTCAGGTCTGTGGTGGACAAGACTGATGGAAGAAAGCAACACCAGCAGAGAGAGGTACCTGAAAAGTGTTCTCCGGGAGTTGGTTACCTACATCGTTTTCCTTGTGGTGCTGTGTGTCTGTAAGTACCTCTCAGCATCAAGGCATCCAGCTCTGTGCTATCCTCTTGCTGTCTGGGACTCCCAAATTGAGGTGGTTTTGTGATCACAGAATCCCAGACTTGTAGGGGTTGGAAGGGACCTCGAGAGCTCATGGGGTCCAACCCCCTGAGCTGCCAAAGCAGCTCCCAGCTCATATTGCACAGGTCAGTGTCCAGATGAGACTTGAATCTCTCCAGAGAAGGAGACTCCACACCCCCTGGGCAGCCTGTCCCAGGGCTCCCTCACCCTCACTGGGGAAAAGTTCTTCCCCATGTTGGTGCAGAACTTCCTGTGCTCCAGTTTGCAGCCATTGCCCCTTGTCCTGTCCCCACAGACACTGAAAAGGGGCTGACCAATGCCCCCTGCATCCCATGCCTAAGATATTTATAAACACCAATTAGGTCCCCTCTAAGTCTTCTTCTCTCCAGGCTGAACAGCCCCAGCTCACTCAGCCTGTCCTCACAGGGGAGATGCTCCAGGCCCCTAATCATCTCCGTAGCCCTTCTCTGGACTCTCTCCAGGAGATCCCTGGCNAATAAATTTTTATTTATTATATAATATATTTTATTTATTATATAATATTTATTATTAAATAAAACCTCTAGTTCACAACTCCATAGTAAGGTCTATTCTGCATTGCCTCATTTTTTTTTTATATACTAGAGAGAACAACAACAAAATCTGCACACATGAAGTTAGCACATCTTCAGAAAGCTGATGTTTCAAGCCTCTGGTGCTTAGTGTGGGCAGTTCTGTTCTGAATGCCTGAAGTGTCAGTGTCATTTATGCTCAGTTGTGATAGAGCAAGGTGATGTTATTTTTGGTGAGAGAGAACCTTGGAGTGAAGAGAAGATGCAAAACTACAGTGGTAGACTGACTGTGAGAGCAAATCTGCTGAGCCTGCCTGGAGTAGAATGAATTAACCCCCAAAACTTTATACCATGGACACATCTGTGTTGTTTCTGTACTGCAAGCAGGGTTATGTACTAAATACCATGGCTTTTTTTTCCATCCCAAGTCCTTTAAGAATGCTTACTTCAGGTTTGGGGACAGAGTAGCTTAAGAGTGCTGGTGGCTGGGATGCTGTACCACCAGGAGAGGTGTAGTAGTGCAGGGACCTGTATTAAAACAAAGTGGAAACCAGTTTCAGTGGGAAAAGTTTGACTGCAGGCTGTTAGCAATCTATTTTGCTACAGAAACAAGCTTTCTGGTAACAGAAGAAAGGAAAAGTACAGTGTGTTAATTATCTTCAGATATTGCCAAGTCATTAGTATTTCAAGGACTATCCTTTTTCATTCTACATGTAAGCAATAACCCCAGCTGGAGTCCTGTGTCCAGAGCTGGGGCCCCCAATGCCAGAGAGATGTGGGGCTGTTGGAGAGGGGTCAGAGGAGCCACAAGGATGCTCAGAGGGCTGGAGCAGCTGCCCTACAAAGAGAGGCTGAGGGAGCTGGGCTGGGTCAGCCTGGAGAAGAGAAGGCTGTGGGGGGACCTCATTGCAGCCTGCCAGTCCCTGAAGGGAGCAGAGACACAGGAGGGGAATCAGCTTGTTCCAGGGTAGAGACATCATCCCAGGAATGCTCAGGGCATGAAAACATAGCATGAAGGGAGCTTACAAACAGGAGGGGAATCAACTCTTTAAAAGGGCAGATAATGGCAGGATAAGGGGGATGGAGTGAAGCTGGAGGAGGGAAGGGGCAGATGAGATCTTAGGGGGAAGTTCTTTGCAGAGAGAGTGGTGAGGGGCTGGAAGGGGCTGCCCAGAGAGGGGGTGGGTGCCCCAGGCCAGGTTGGCTGGGGCCCTGGGCAACCTTGTGTAGCTCCAGGCCTGGAGGTTGGTGGCCCTGCCTGTGGCAGGGGGTTGGAGCTCTGTGCTCCTTGGGGTCCCTTCCAACCCATGCCATTCTATGGGACAGACTGGTCTGTTGCTTGGCATACCTGAGGAAAGAGCTCTCCAGCACAGGCTAAATGCTGTGGGCATCATAATTTTAGAGAGAATCCAGGTATTGTGGAATCATATGCTACATTCCATGTGCCACAGCAGCTTTCTATTACAGATATTTCTCATTCTCCAGCTGCTAAAGAATGTGTATTTTCTTCCCTGTGATAAAATAGTTATATAAAATCATCAAGACAAGGTTGTTCAGTGTAGACTTTATATTTCAGGCTTCTCTGAGTTATAGGCAGTGAAGTGCCAGAGGCTCTTCTCTCAAGGCATCTTGGTTTTATACCTCATTTTATAATTGATTCTCTGTAGTATTCAGCCAAATGTTTGGCCTGGTGCAAGGAAAAGCAGTAACACACAGTCTCTTCTGTGGGGAGACCCTAATGTCAATACCTCCTCAAGCAGGACATTGTTCTGAGGCCTCGTGCCATCTGTGCCAGCTCACTTTTGGATGCCTTGGGTGGCACAAGGCACCTCAAAAGGCACTAGCTGCCTCTCTCTTCAAGCTGCTGAATCATGCCTTTGTTTTTCTTGAGGTTAGCTTTGTAGAAGGGTTAATAAGAGAGTGAGGTATGGGGAGGAGATCTGAGTATTTCAAACAGATTGATCAGTCAGTGCTTCACTGCTTTTTGTATTTTAATTACAATTAACAAATGCTGCTTGGTTATGGATTTTGTTTTCTTCTCAGTGAAAAAAATCTATACAAATGCAACCTGCTGTATTAAAACCACCAAAGTACTGAGTTTTTTGTTCCCTTTGTTTTCTTTTTCCCCTCCTTCTTTGCTTCTCTTCTCTTCCCCCCCACCCTTTACCTCTCCCTCCTTACCAAATCTTTTGCAGTGACTTATGGGACAGTGAGTTCCAGTATGTACTATTACACAAGGATTATGTCACAGCTCTTCCTGGAAACACCTGTATCAAAAATGGAGAAAACTCATTTCAAAACTTTGTCAACAATGGATGACTTCTGGAAGGTAATCTAAAACCTACCTGTTGCTGTGATTTGCTTGTCCTATCATGCCTTTAAATTTAAACCTCTAAGGTCTTCTTTGTTTCTAGAAGAAGTAGGGGGGGGTGTGCAGTGTCAAAGCTATGGTCTTCAATATTTGAGAGGTTAGAACCCAGGTGATGCCAGTGGGGCAGGGTAGGGCAGGGTCGCA
>VZTU01013107.1:1746-11748 GCA_013400835.1 Zapornia atra
TTTATATACTGTAGCACATTTGAAATAGAAACACAATTCCATACATAAACATAACCTCTCTAAGTAACTACAATCTTTGGTTTCACGAATGACTATGTTAAAATGTTACATACTATTAAAAAGATATCTGAAATAGCTGGAAAACTGCTAGCATTATAATAAGAAGGGGAGGGGGAAGAATGAAGCATCCTCAGGGTAGGGAAATGTTATATCTTTATGTATAATTTTCTATCTAGTTTGGCCTTCACACACAGCCAACCATTTTATATAAAAGTTTCATGTACTGTGTGGCAATATATAATGAAACATCAAAGAATAGACCAACTGATGCATTTTAATCCAATTTTATGCAGGAAATGTTGTGGAACAGCACCATCTGCAGGTGTGCTATCATAAATTTAATGTTTTTGGTGTAGTTAGACTTTGTTAATGTCATCTGTCCTTTTTTTTTGGGACAGATTTGGTCTTTAATTTTGGGAAAAATCCAGCAGCCAGTGAGGTATGGATTATTTAGCAGTAGATAAAATGCTAGTCATAATGAACAGTTAAAAATAATATAGAAGTACAGAACCAGACCCTTTTTTTTAGCAAATGTTTTGTTTGAAAGACCTCTTTTCTTGTCTGTAACTCCTTTTGTTCTTAAGAATTTAGCAGCCCTACGTGTTTAGTTACATGTTCTGTGCAGTAATTTTTACATGCAGCTACACAATTTATACTCTATTCCATGTGTTGCAAATACTTATTTTTATATCTGTAAAAGTCAGTATGATGCTGTATGACAAGCTTTGGAATTGCACCAAACTGCTCCATAATACAGCAATAAAAAGTATGATTGCTGCTTTAAAAAACAAACAAAAGAAAAACAAACAAACAAAAAACGCAAAAAAAAACCCCTCTCATGCTGGTCTCACCAGAAAGCTGTATACTCCTAAAGATCATATTTTTGCTTCACTTTTTTCTTCCTCCACACCCCCTAACCCATTGTACATGTTTGGAGTAGAAATACTCTGTACTTTGAAAAATCACCAAATGACTCCAAAGTTTTGGACAGGAAAGGGATTGAATGCTATGCCATTCATTCCTGTTAGGATTTATGTATTCTTTAAATTTTTTAAGACACTTTCATCACTAATTTGTTCCAAGGGAATATATTTGGCAGCAATAAAACATGAACAGTATTCATATATATTCAATGGGTGTGACTGATTATTTCTTTAATTGTTATAATGCAGAGCTTGCCTTGACAGTACAGAGCCATGCAGAAAAAAAATACAAGCATGTCCCGAGATCCTAGGTATGTGTTTTATATGTAGGTTTAAAGCTCCAAAGCCAGCTGAGCTGGTCTTGATGCAATATATATACAGAAAGAGGTGGAGGAAAAAATGTTTAGGTGTGTTCTCGAGCTTATTTCAGTGCTGGGCTCAACCAGTCACTAGCAAAATGTGGAGGAAGCAATGTTTTACTCTAAAATACAGGATTAAAACTTTAGGGCTTTAATTCTTTAGTGCTTTATTTATGCCTTTGTAAATCTAATGCACAACATAGGTAGAGATTTTAGCATAGCAAAATATTAATATTTTACAGCAAATATTTTACAGCATTTTGTCAGTTTTGCCACACATACAAAAGGGGTTCTACAACTTGAATTTTGAAGCTAGCAACCTACATTTAAACATCCCTTTTTAAAAGATCTTAAAATCTTAAAAAAAAAGGTCTACTGTAAGTATTTAATTCATACATTTTTGTCAGGTTTTTTTATGATTCTTTAATGAATATCTATTAAAAACAAACAAACAAAACCTCTTTATATTTGGTTACTAAAGATTATGTAAAACGTGTTTGGAAGCACACAACTGTTTTCAATGCAGTTGACTTGCAAGTATAAAAACCCACTGCCATGAATGGGTGTAGACAGGAAACATGCAGCTGGGCATTTTTCAGAGAAGTTGATTTTTGCTGGAAAATGGAAACCACGACTATAAATACATAGGGTGGGAAAACAGTTCAACTGGGGAAGCTCATTACTGATGTCATCTCCAATACATATCACAGTAGTTCCGAAGCATAATACAACTCTTTCTTCCTCTACCAGTGTTCTGTTTCTCCAGGAGTCTCCTCTTCATTTCTTCCTCTTAATCACTTTGTTAGCAGGGTTTCCAATAATCTACCATTCTACCCCCCATACTGCCAGTTTTAATACTAAAAAACAAATAAACAAACAAACAAGTCACCAAACAAAAACCACACACACACACACACAAAAAAACACAACCCCCCAAAAAAATAACAACACACCACCCCCCCCAAATGGTTTATTTCGAAAACAGAGGCAGGCAGGCAGATAGACAGAAAGTGAAAGGGAATAGTACTTGTTTAGTTTGGGCATTCAGTAATTATTCAAGGGGAGATGGTTCCAGAGAGTGAAAGAGTAAATTCAAGTTCTTTCAGTTCAATAAATTCCAATCTCTTCCAGCCCAGAAACATGAAACTTTAGTCTCTATATCCTGTGTGTACATAGAGTGATTGTGTCTTAGGTGCCCATGTGCAATGTGCAACACCTGAAATCAGGAAAAGATTCAGGGGAAGGGAAGAACCATTTCCCTCACAGCTCTGCTAGGAAACAAAAATGCTCAATTTTATTATTTTAGATTTGTTAAAACTGCCAAAACATGGCCACGTTAATATCAGAGTTTCACGGTTCAAATAATCATGTAACTTGAAAGTAGTCTGCATTTTTCGAGCTACTCTATTGAAGTTGTTTTGGTTTTGGTTTTCTACATTTTTTAACTTTTTTCTTATATGAAGATATAAATGAGAAGTTGTTAGTGTATGGCACTATCAAAGCCCCCTGAGAGAAACTTAAAAATGTTTCTCAGCTGTTTTAGCAGCTATGAAGCAATTCAAATAAAACACTGTACTGCAGTAGTATTCTTGTGTGTCGTAGAACCCTTTTTCCCAAATAAAAATAATTAAATACTTGTTACCTTGAAATGTACTTTTTTTGGAAAACAGAGTGGGGTGCTATAAAAGTCTAAGGTTTATAGAGAGGGGAAAAGAAAAAAAGATAAATATTTTGGGTAATGACAACTAGTGTTTGAGGATTTATTTTCATTCACTCTTTTTTACCAATTTCAAACTGAAATAATTTTAACAAACATCAATACTTTTCAGTTTTTCAATTAATTTGTTCAATTTTATTAAATTTTTATGCTTTGAATTATAAATCCATTCTTTTTAAACTGCCCTTTACGTTTTACCGTTTCTTTGGTCACTTAGAATTTATTTTTATTAGCCACTTGAGTTTCAAAGCAGGAAAACCAGTTACATGAGACTGCATCACACAGTATCAAAAAACTTACTGCATGCATGATCCCTTGGGACATGTGGCACAGAATTTATAGACCTCATGACAGTCTGGATGTATTTATTTTTTCAGTGCCTTTGAAGTCAGAGTACAGGTACATGGGCTTGGCGTGTCTTGTGCTGCACCAGATTAATTTAATATCCTGAGTCACGTGAGCGTTTCTTTCCACAAATTTCAAATGGAAATATTAGACCTCAGACTACACATTTTCCAGTGCATATAATGCAGTCACAGCTACTTGGCATCACTGACTCACTATTAGCGGGAGAAGGGAGGTAATGCATTTGTGTCCCTCTCCACTATTCATCAGAGGCCAGGACAGATCTTCAAGTGTTCCACAAGTCCTTAAACCTGGTTCCTGACTCACTGAGCACACAGAAAGCAGAAGACAGGCCAAAGCACAGAATTTAAGTCGTGGGGTCTAAGAGCTGTCAAAGTGCAGTTAAGCCATCTTTCTTAGTAGGGAGAGTGTATTTGATTTGCATGTTTGTTTTTAATTAATATATTACAACAGACATAGTGGGGAGATTGGGATGTTAGAAGAGATAAGATAGTGCTGCCAAGAAAGAAATTAACACAAGAAAATGGAGGAGACATTGAGAAAAGCAGGATGATGGGGCAGAAAAAGGGGACATTTTAAGCTTCAGAACTACAGCAGTGTATCAGAGACTGTATCAGTAGTGAGTTTAGAACACCTTGCTGAGGCAACTGAAATTTTGCCGGCTAAAATATAAGTTAGAAATAATTCTTGCAGACATGTTTATCACATCATGAATCCCCAGCAAACAACTTTATGAGGTCTTCCCCTCCATTGACTTCAAATTATATTATTTGTAGCAAACTTCATACAGCACTGCACCAGTATCTTCACAGATTTGCATGTACACCGCTTGACTAGTTTGACATCCCAACATCGTCCTCTGTTTTAGATAAAAGTGCTTTGATAATTTTATGGCAATAATTAAATCAAAATAATTTTGCTCTAAGCCTGACAAGAGAAAATGTCAACAGTTTAGTTAAAATTACTGGAATAAGGGCTGGAGAGCAGTTAATTGTTTGAAGGTTAAAACAGAAAAAGTACAGCGGAGAAGGATGGAAAGACAGGAAGGAAAGCCAAGAATATCATACATACGTTTGTGTGTATAGATAAAGAAATAGAAAATATCTTCTACAAAAACACACGTGCATAGAAATGCTCACATACACGTATTTATGCACACATATGGGTGGTTGCTTTCATGCCTCACCCTTGGCAACAAGCCCTGTGTACCAGCACTCTTGAATGTAAGAATATGAGCGTAGACACTAAGGGAAGGAAATACACCGGGCTGCCTGGAAGGGCATCTGCTGCAAAAGTCTGCATATTAAACACGAAGATGACCATCACCTGTATTGCGCAGTTACCAGGGGATTACCGAGAGACTCTGAAACAAAGAAAGGATCAACTCGAGAAGCAGTATAGGAGAAACACGCAGATCTGTACGAGGAGGAGAGACCCCGGCGGGGGCGAGGTGGGATGGGGTGGGCAGGCAGGAGGGTGCTGCCCGCACAGCTCCCCTCCCCTCCGCTCGGCTCCGGGGAGCTGCTCCCCGAGGGCAGGGCCGGGCCGGGCGCCGCTGGTGCTACCTCGTCCCGGGGGCGGATTGGGCAGCCCTGCCGCCGGAACGGCCGCCTCTGCCCGGGACGGGAGCATGGGGCACCCGGACCGCCGGGTTGGGAAGGGAAAGAGCGCAGCCCGGGCGGCCAGGGAAAGCAAGGGTGCGTGTGCGCAATTAGAGGATTTGGGGATTAGCTGTAGAAAAGTGTTTTTTAAAATTAAAATGTTTATTAACAGTTTGCAACTGTCTAGTATTGCAGTCTATATGGATCCTGACTCTACAGTTCACTGGTTGGCAGTTAGATAGATGTCATTAAGAAATCAATAAACCACTTTGATCTTGGCTTGGTTTAAACTACATGAACCAGACAATGTAACACCATCGGGATTGAAAATACTTCCAAAAAACAAACCCAAAACCCAAACAAACCATCCAGTATTCAACTGTAAGTTTCATCTCTGAGGCACTCTCGTTAGGAAAGGTATCAAATCTGGAAAATCATTTCATACAATAGAGAAATCAAGGCAATTATAGTGCTATTATTGCTACGACGTCAATTGTGATGGAACCTCAGGTTTTAATTCTGTCACACGTTGCTTCCTTTTTTCACGACAGCTAAACCTGCATGAATTAGCCTGTGCACCTGGATGTGCTATGAAGAGGAATGTTCTTCTAGAGATACTGACAGAACGACACTCAGGCATGAACATCAAGGACAAGATTATAAACAGTTTCAGTTTAATGAGTCCTCTTGAGAGTTGGACATTGCAGCTCTGGTCTCTCTGACACTTGTCATTTACATAAAGAATCCGTTTTAAAATCCAGGGATGTGTCAAACACTGAAAAATACGCAATATACAGAAATTCTTTCTTTGAGAGAATACACTTGAGAGAACACCTCTTAACACATTTACATACAGAAAAAAAATTACAACTTTCACAAATAAATAAACTCTGGATAAAATATGGATAGAACCACTTTGACATTGGCACTAAGCCATTTTAATTTTCTATAGAGATCTTTATTCATTTGCAGCATCAAATTTATAATTAAACATTATTTTCAATAACTTGCAAGTACACTTAAATATTTTTATTACCTTTCAGCTGGGAAGCTAATGTTGTAATATATCTGGCTATAAGCGAAACTAGAACAGATGATAATCTTACGTTTTTATAAGGTTCCAAATGCATTTCCAGAGCTCTCAAATAATGATTTAGAAGAAGGGTGATGCAGGAAAATCTAAAAAAACCAGATTATATACACTGGGATAGCAAATTGAATTAAGTTCATAAATGTATTGATAATTATTTTAATAATTATAATAAATTATACTAAAGTATTGGAAGTTTGAGATTTTATCTGCACAGACGCTTTGACAATGTGTTGTGTGTAAGAAAAACTCTTGCCCTGCTTGGTCCAGACAAGTGCAGTGCTATAATCCACTGGAAATTAGGTGGATAAACAACCCAGATCAACATTCATAAACCAAAATGAAATTCAATCTTTTCTTGCATTTAGCTACCTGGGAATTCTTCTTCTGACATTGTGTAGTTTTCCATCAGGCCTGTTAAAATCTGTCATGTGTCCTTCAATTCTCCCTGATTTTTGTTGCAAATAGACCTGGCTTTCTGAGGGGGCTTTGACATTATGAACCATGGTGTCTTCTACAGTGTATTTCAGGCCATTTTCGGCAGGGAAGCTAAGGAAGCTGTTTCAAACTTCTTTATTTCTTATTTAAATACATATGTGTGCATAAGTGTATGTATATATGTTTCGGGGGGGGGTTTATTAGTGCTTTGATTCCTGCTACAAGATGAAATGCCCCAAATAAATAACAAATTGAAGAATTACAATAGTGACTGTTAATTATATCTAGTAATATCAGAAGTTATTGAATTAAATTATTGAATTAAATTACAGTATTGTTTTTCCCTACTTAATTACCTTTTTTTTTTAATTAAGTTTTTACTGCTTACCTGAGCTGTAAGATTTTTCATGTTGTTTTCTTATAAATCACTGTCATGTCTTTCTCTCCCTTTATTTTGACAGATCTGATTTTTAGCCTCACAGTACTAAAGGCAATGTGAGCTTTGACACTCACTTGAGTAAGCAGATGACTGATGCCCTGAATGTTTTAACAAAAACCAGATCCCACTTGTATATTTCTGGATTGGATTCTGTACTGTGACCCACTAATTTGTGGTTTATAATTAATTTTCTGAATATTAAAATTTCTGAGTATAGACACAAATCAAACAAATTCATTTAATGAAAAAATTACTCAGTTCTTGTGGCTCTGCTTTCAGCCACTGCTTGTGTAACTCCATCTATAAGAAACATATCTCTAAAGTTATGTAATTTTATATAAACAGATATGTGTATGTATATATTTATACATGCAGTAGTGTGTATTTATATACATGTCTGTGTATATTCCTCAAGATCGATGCCTCTTCTTTGACGCAAAGTTGGATAATACTGTACGTATCCATTTACTCTGCAATTAACTAGTCTGTAATGCTGTAAAATAGGTAAACATTACATAAAAAATACCCAAAGCAATTTCTTCAAGTGTCTGTTAAAGTCTGGTTTTAAGCAAACACTAAGGATATTAATATATCCTGTGCAGTAATAAAAATATACTTTAATCTTCATTTTATAATCTAGTTGCACTTGCAACTGATTAACTGATTTAACAAATGAGTTGCAATGATTCTGCAGTTAACTTTACAGGGTTTTTTTAGGTTACTATATTACTGAACTGGAACAAAAAAAAAATCTTATAAACATTTTAGCACTTAGAGAAGAGTAAAAAAAAAAAAATTAAAAGTAATCACATTAAAAGTGCATTTTTCTATTTCCAGAAGACACAGTGGATAAAAGAAGCTTGTTGGAAGGGATTATTGCCTGTTGTAATAAGAGAGTTACTGAGGATTTTTTGGTGTGTTTTGGGTTAGGCTTTCTTTGTTTGTTTATCTGTTTGTGGTTTGTTTTCTTTGGGTTTTAATGTCTTGTAAATGAATGTGAACCAGGAGAACATCCTTCATCAAATCAGTTTCTTCTGCCTACTTTCATCTGGACTGGACTGCTCTACCCTCTTTCAAAGGCACCTCTGAGTTATGTTTCATTAATTGATTGTACCACAAGACAGCTCTTCAAACCTGTTTGAAATGGTCTTTGCATTTAGCTCTGCTTGGTTTTTTCTGTCAGAGCACATTGTTGTTCATAGAAGCATTTCATTATCTCCTTATGTCTCCTTTTTTGTCTCACTCAGATCATCTCTTTTTCCCGAAGTTATTTTTGAATGTAATGAATATATAAAGGAAATACTTAGTAATACATTTCTGTAGGTAAATTATAATGTTTTTAATAGATTTGGGTTTGCCCAGAAAACATCCGGATTTCCCTCATAAATAGTCTATGAATAGCTGTGATGTGGCTGTCTGCAAAGAAACAGATAACAGCTAATCACAGAACTGTGAATGAATACTATGAATTAGGAAAACAATCCTGTTGGTTTGCTTTTGCTGATAGGACTCTACAGGAGGCTGTTTTGTAGTAGTTGGTGTAACTGGTACTCTTCTGCACTGGTCCTCAGAAGTGAATGACGAACTTCAGGCGGATAGTCTGGCAAAGGAAGGAAAAAAAAGGGAAAAAAACCCACAACTGTGTTTTTCAAAAATTATTTTCATGTAACCATAGTAACAACATTTTGCTACGTCTTTAGCACTGGAAATAGTAAATGGGGGGGCACTGCAAGATGGAAGTGAAAAAGCCTCACTGCTGGGAAACCTGCAATCATGCCATCAGAATACTAGAGGGACTGAAAAGCGACAAAGTGGTGGCTGCTTATAGGGTACCAAATTTTAGTCACCGATGCATTTCACTTCAGATTTACAAGGACCATGAGAGAACACAGCAAGCAAAGAAAAAACTTAACTACTTCCTTGTTCTCTTTCCCATGTTAATGCAGCCTTCTCCAACTCACGCAATTAGCATATGGGTTATTTTACAGAAGCTTATATACACAGCTGAGCATAACTCACACAACAGTGTGGCAGATTGAATTTGCTATCAAACCAGCCAGCAATCAAATTTTCAGAGGGATTGCCTGAAAATGTTCAGGCAGAGAGAGTGAATGTGTTAGCATATCACATCCTTTGGGAGTACATTTTTTTATATGCCTTGCCTAGAGGGTTATAGGTATATTTCCAAGAAAGTCTTATCTATTTCTCTCAATTCTTTTGAAATGTTTGTGTTATACATAAGCGTTTTTACATAAAAAAGAACCATCAGCAGTAGTGACAATGTGTTCTTAAGTGTCTGTTGAAAGAAAACCAAAATAGAATAAAAACATGAAGTACTGCTAGCATCAAAACTACCTGATTATTCAGTTTAAGGCAGCAGAAAACAATCTGCTAGGCATCTACACATATCTTTTATAAAGGAACCATCTCTTTAGCAATATGTCGTTTCATAGAGAAACCTTCCCACCTTTAACTTAACTGGAAAGGCCTTAAAGCTGAACACAGTAGTCTGATTTCACTTAGATACTAATTAATATGGGGTTTCTTTAATCAAAGCCAGAGACAGGAGTAAGCAATTATTCAACATATACTATACATCCAGGTATGATCAAAATATACTTATGGCTTAAGAATTCCTATAAGTGGGGCAAAATATGAGAATCATATATCCCATCCCACCTTTGAGATCATAGAATCATAGAATGGTTTGGATTGGAATGGATCTCAAAGATCATCTAGTTCCAATCCCACTGCCAAAAAAGCTGCCCAAAGCCCCATCCGACCTGGCCTTTAACACTGCCAGGGAAATTTTGCTTATAACTCTAGGCAAAGAACCAATGATGATTCAGTCAAATTTATCAGCCCTTCATGCAGACCGAGGTTCTGCACCAGTCATACAGAACAGAAGGGAATCATGCTGTATGAGTTATCTGACTTGGACTTCATTGTTTAATAAGCTCATGCTGATGCACATGTGCTAGTTTTTGCTGGGATAGAATTAATTTTCTT
>VZTU01013108.1:362-23940 GCA_013400835.1 Zapornia atra
AATTTTAATTGTTGAACATTTCCCTCTTCCTTTTAAATCCAGAACACAGTGTTCGTACTTGAAAGTAGTAGCTATTTTTTATATCTGATAGTTCCTGACAGAAACTGAATCAGTGATTTCAGAATTGTCCTATGAATAAACATTTTTATAAATAATACTGATCTATACTCCAACATTCAGCTTCTGCAGAGCAAACACTCTAATGAAGGCAATACATGCATGTGAATAGGCACTGTCAGGCAGCCACTTTAACATCAATACTAGGAAACAGAGATAGATACTAGCACTAATTACAGAGATCTGGCAAAGGAGGTAGGAAATCACTACCCCTCAAGCATAGCCTTGTGCAGCAGACCAAAACAGTAATCATGATTCATCTTTCATATGTTGTTAATCAATGCACATATGGTCCTAATTTCATGCTCCCATGAGGCAAACTGAAGGGACAATTGTTTTTGAACTCTAACATCAAGATGAATAATCAATGTTTATCATACTCATTGCTCAGTAAACTAAAAGCTTTATATTTGACATCTGCTCTTTTCATGTTAAAAACTTTCTTGATGCTTTCAACCAAATTAAAATATTTTCTGTTTCTACAGTCATCAGTACAAGATGAATTATCTGTACTATTATATGCCTACATTTTGGATTGCTTCCAACAGAAAGCAACAAAATATATAATCCAAGCTAATGTTTGCTATCTAACTTGTGTACTCCATTGACTGCAGAATTAATTCTAAATTGTGGGTGGAGGGGTTTGTATCATCACTACTATACCCTTGGCATTACTTACAATTCCAACTATAAATTTTGTTCCTATTTGCCTATCTATACTTGTATGTCCCTGCATTGCATGCACAAATTATGGGAATAACATTTTAAAAAACATCTCAGTGACTCTGGAGAAGTAAGTTTTATTAAGAGTGAATTCAAGGAGCAATAGACTTCTTGGCAACTACTGTTTCAAGAGGGTTTTTTACCTTCTTTAGATATATTGGCATCATTGGCGCTTATTCTTACATGGTTGGTTCTTTGCAGTTATTTACTGTTTCACTGTATCTTTAGAACCACTGCATGTGTTCAGCCATCAAATACTTTCATAGCCTTTGCACCTTGTATTTGGCTGGAGATACAAGAGGTAAAGCATTGGTTTACTTCATTTAAACTGTGTATTTGGTGGAGAAAGACAGCCATCGTTTTTGTGCATGAAATAACTTCATACTCCATCCGACCTCTGATTATCCCCTCACTATACAGGCTGGTTGTTCCCCAACAGATCCCTGTCAAGAACCTGCCTGTCACGTTCAGAGATCCTGATTTCCCTTCCATGTCACTTTTTGAAAACTGGTCAATCTCCAGGTGTTAGCACATTAGCTTTACACAACTGTCCCTTTCAGGCAGAGTATTAGGTTGCCTGGTAGATCAATTAGAACCTCCCTCTGAACTGGAAGAACTCTTGTTTCAGGTGCCTGATGATCTGAGGCAGCATAATACACCTCCCTTTGTGTAAAACTGTCAGGTATATTCATGTTTAGCATATTCCCTCTCCACCTCCCAGAATACGTCTTTTTACCCTAAATTAAGCCCTGCAACTTGGAAAAAAGAGTGAAGCACCCCCACTTGCCTCTTCTATAATATGTGAAACCTTAACCAATAGCCAAACCCCCTACACAAAGTAAAAAATCCAAACCCATGACTGTATAGATGGCCCAGACACTGAGAGTTATAATCCAGGTACAACAAAGCTACTTTACATAAAATATAGGAAATTAAGCCTTTTTTTAAGGGTAATATGTCATGCTTATTTTCCTAAACTAAACATAAGGAACTCATACCTCATTTAGATAAGAGTTGTCCTGACCTTTTGTGATCGTTAAATATCTCATTTTTCACAAAATCAGGACATTTATGGTTCACTTCCCACATCAGTAATTACATTTTGTTTGAAAAAATTCTTCTGCCATTTCAACTAGATTTGGCTTTCTCAAGTTCCTCCTATCATGAAAGGATATTGAATTCAACAGCTGCTGCCTTAAAGCCCATCCGAGGATGAGGCAAACCCTAAATCTACTCATGTGTACTCACATGGCAGCTAGCTTCACAGGGGTCTTTTCAGATATTTGAGGTGAAGCATGCTGACTGAAGATCACCAATTGCAGTGCAACCTATCATCACATCCCCCCCCAAAATAAATTAAAACCATTTAAAAAAATACAGTAGAGATGCCTTTTCATTATGTATCATTCCAGGCTATGTTAGTTTCTGTTAAAAAATAAAGTGTGGAAGGTTACCTTACACATTCATCAGTCTGACAGAGAGGTAAGAAATCGTTTTAAGGAAGAAATACTACAAAAATATTTACAGCATGACTCTTCAGGATACAACAGGGCTCTGTGCAGCTGTTCACTGAACGTATGTCAACTGGTTTACTTGAAAGAACAGTTATTAAAGCCACAATTTCACAACAACAGAAGCAAGTCTAATCTATGCTGTTAGACTCCTACCGTGAAAATCTTAAATCTCTGAGTCAAGCCCAGGAATTCAATGCAGCAAAGCATAGCAGAAAAAGGGTACCAGCTCTTATTTCTCTCATGTAATTTAAAAGTTCCCTGAGAAGTTTTCTGTATCTTCCTCTGTCACTTAATTTTTTCCAACTTTGTTTTGTGTTTGGTGAATTAAAAGCCTTCCAAAAAAATAAACAAAAAAACCCCCAAGAAAATCACCAGAAGAAATATTTTCAAACAATGCACATTTCCCACAAACGTGACAAATGTGCTAGTCTGAGGATACTTGGACAAAAGCCAGGAGTCTGTAGTTAAACCAGTGTTCTCTTAACTGTGGGACATGACCCCTGGCAGGGAAGCTGGGAGAAAAGATGAGGTGTTTGGGAAGGGGGAGAAAAAGCAGTGCCAGGACAGGTGCACGAATGGCGACTGTGACCAGGAAGGCAGGAAGGTTGGAGGGTGAAAATGGCAAAGTTGTTTCTAGAGGGACCCCAGACAAATCAGTTTGAGAAGTGCTGACTTGTATTATAAACAACAGAGTAACTCATACCTGGAATAATGGAGGAGAAATTAATGACGTATGCATGCTTACCACTTAACATACAACACAACAGGATTTTAGTTTACCCCACTGAAGCACTTCTAACCTAACCTGTCTACAAAACAATTAAACAATATATTTTCATTCATTTAATTGACTCTCCACTTAATGTGTAGACATGCAAAGCCGTGAGCTGAGATGCAGAGTCTCTATCTTTCAAAGATGTTCCAAAAGAGTTAGAATACAATCAATAAAAATATGGGCATGTTCTTTCATTTTGCTTCCCACATTATGAAATGATGTAGCTTCCAGAGTAGAGAACATCAGGGGAAAAAGCAAAGAACAGTACTTCAGAGCTACAAAGCAAGCAGATTGTCTCTTTCACGATTTCATGCACGTACAGGTTTGTTGCCTCTCCTATATCAGTATTTTTAAGACAGACAAATCCAAAACGTTTTTCCTTTAAAGCTGAGCATATGCAGAGGCACTGAGAACAATTGAAGGAATTTATTTCCAAAATCTTAAATGGTTCAGTAATAATGTTCTGCTGCCAGATTCCTACTTTTCAGATGGGAAACTCCTAGCATGAGCTCTTCCTTTGCTCCCAAGTTTCATTCAAAGAAAGAGAAAATCTGTAAATGGAACTGGGATTGACTTAATAGGTTCAGTTTTAAGCTTCAGACAGAACACAACTATGAACTATGACTATTTCAGAGTATGGGTTGTTGTGTGTTTTTCTCTTTGCTTCTCAATCTAATGCCAGAGTGTGCACAAAAAAAACCCCTAATGGCTCTGTGGGAAACTGTCATCCAAAGTGGATTAACTGCTTATGACTAACTGTTCTACCTAAAAAATTCAAATCTGACATCTACTGCATTGCTGGAGATTTCCACTGCACACAAACTTAGAGCAAGCAGACTGGAGATACCCCACCTGTAGTACAGGGTGAGTTTATCCAATTTGTAACTTTTGAAAATGGTAAGAACAGCTGCTTGTAAGGAAATCTTTAAAGCAGAACATCACATAAAGACTGGAATGTGAAAAATTCCACACAGCACATCTATTTTGCTTTGTGCATATTCCCACAACGTCCATCCCGGTCCTAATCCTTCTCCTATATTATTTGAGAGAAAGCCACTGAAATTCTTCAAGAGCTTTGCAGATGGAAAATACAAAAAGCATATTCTCAAAACTTAATTTTAATTCTTACTTATGTGAATGAAACATACAGACACAACTAAGGAAGTGTTCGCATATTCACAGGAGCTGATGACTGTAAAGAAAACCAATGAAAACTGGCTTGTAGGACCAACATAATTACACCAGTTTTGATTCTAGAAGGCATGGAGGCAAGGTAATTTAGCAGCAAACTTCACTTTACTGATTAGAGTGCTACAGAACTCATAAAACTTTTAAAGTAGATAGGATTTGGGACTGTTCCATCTTAATCCCTCCCTCTGAAGTAATGCAATTATTTTGGACATAAAAACCTATTCTTGGGGATTTAGCAACACACAACTGTACTCATCCATAAGATTTTAAAACTGAGAATTTGTAAGCAGTATGGTTCAATTCCAGGAACAATCAATTATTTGCTTGCCAAAATCCCATGTTCCAGCTTTAAAGAATCCTTCACCACTCCCCGAACATCCCCAAGCAGTATTTTTAACACCTCACATCAAATTTGTTTGTGCAGGAGATGAGGTACAAAACCCCAACTTTCTTCACAATGCTACAGGCATGCCTTCCCAAAGTTACCACTCTTGGGGGCTACAAAACTGAAAAAGGCTCAGGCAAAGTGAAGCTAGGACTTGAAATGTGATAGGCATCTACTCGGTGGCAATGCAAACGAACCTTTGGCATTAAGTTCAGTATCGTAAGGGACATAGGAAGAGTCACATAGCTAGATGCATATACAGCCATCTTACACAGTCCCCTCATCAGAACTGAGGGGCAGATTACTACAGTTTCAGAAAAAAAACCTGCATAAGTGTATTAGACATTATCTTACTCTGGATGGGAAAAAACCCAACAAAACCAGTAAAAATGGAGGGACCATTATGTCAAACACAATGACTAAAAGTACTTTCTGCTTAGAAGTGACAGTTCTTGTACATCAACTATCCTAATAAAATAAGTTACCTTTCTCTATAAAACTTCCCCTAGGAAGCAATCAAGAATTTCTCCCTTCTATTCACAAAGTTAATGACAAGCTGCATAAGCTGACTTCCTGCAGAGTTAGAAACAAGTCCCAGTTATGCTGCCCTTCCTTCTAACTGTGTTAGAAGTATGTGCTTTAGTTCCTTCACTGCTAAACCGTACTCCCACCTCCCCAAGACAAGCATGCAGAGATTCTTACTGCTGAACTATGCACTTTTACCAAATTCCATTTCTTCTTAGAGCTTTTGCCTAGCCCTGGTCCACAAAGATGAAAATTACTCCCACAGCTTAAGCTGTAATACAATCAGCAGCGAGGATTAGAAGGTCCAGTGCTTACTATGTGGTAAGGATCCACATGGCTGAACTGCAGAAACACAAGGCAGATACATTTGGTGGCTGCAGATTTAAAGCTTCAGCTGCCAGGGAATTTATACACTCCTGGTTACCCTCTCTGGAGTACAGCCGTCGTACATGCAGCCAAAAAACAGCCACTCAGAATGTGTCAGAAATATACACAAAGGAGCACAAACACTTCTGGTCCACCTGAAGGATACTTGGAAGAAACAGTACTCAAATATTCCAACTATACTGGCCCCTCTCTACAAGCAAACTGGAGCTTCCCCAATTACAGCCATTTCAGTAGGAAAAGTTCTGCCAAATGATGATCAATGCCAGGTATTTAATCACAGCACTGTAACACCATACAAAACACCCCTTCCTAAGGGCACATTTGCAAGATGAAAATCCTAAAGCTTGGATTTTCACACTCTGTAAATCCATATATTTTGTCCTTAATTGTGCCACTTCTTTACACAGACTGGCTTCTGCCATCAATATAATTGATATTTTTCACAATTTTTCACAATGAAAAAAAAGATGACAAGAAGACAGAACACACTCCTGTGTGCTTACCTCTCTTCAGGACTTGGATTTGAAAAGCATTACGTATTGCTAAGTCTTGCTTGGGGGTTGGGGAGATATCAAGGAAATGCATGTGTTTTAAGTATATCTGTACTGGCACACTCTGTAGGCATTATGTGCTATCAAGTCCCATGAGGTTTTCCCCTACTAAAACCAGGAACCTAAATACAGTTTTGAAAATAGATTTGATGTTTGAAACGGTATTCAAAGTCCCTTCTGACCACATTGAGTTTCCACTAATAAAAGTCACACCCTATGGATATCACACTTTATAACACATTTGAACAAGTAAAACCGTTTAAGAGATGCATTTTTCCTACATATTTAATGTTAAGTGCTTTTGAAAGTAGGCCAAAGCAAAGGTTACCCGTTCTAGCTGTACAACACATGGCTAGTTCATAACTGCCATTTTCATACTAATTAATACACTACTTGTCCTGAAATGTGATATTTGCTAAAACACCAACACAAACTGTATCACAACCTGCTCAGACTTTAAATTACTTCATCAGTGCCATTTGCTTAACTACTATTTAAGGTCTTGCTATATTTTCATTCTAATCTTTTTCATGAAGGATTGCTCTTCATGAAGGATTGCTCTTACCCAGTTCCTAGAACTTGGAGCACTTTTTGTTCATATATTACTGGTTAAAGTTAGATTATCCAACTAAAAAAAATATGGTGGAGAAAACCTACATCTTGATAACATTTAGTTTTTCTGTCAAAGCATCTTTCTTTTGAATGATAAAATTACATAACTCACTAGTAAATAATAGGAAATCACACCTTGGTAAAAATACCAGGAACCTTAAAATCAGCCTCTTGATGTAGAAATACAGGCTTGGCATATGGGTCTACTCTCACATGGCCCACTCTGACAAGAGGCTGGAATGGTACAAAGTGCATTTCGCCTGAGGAAAAATACCATTGCTGTGCTGCTCTACAAAAATTCCTCTGGTTTCCATACAAGCAGCACCAATAGGATCCAGACTCATTCCTCACTAAGTCCTTAGAAGCAAAGGCAACCCAAAGGGAAGGTATTCTAAGCCGTAATTTCAGGTACCTCACTAGAATTGCCAGGAAGAAAAAAAACAAACACACAAGATGTTCAAGGGGTAAGAAAATTCTGCTAAGACTTATTTTCTTACATAGCATTTCTATTATGGCAACACTTGAAAGGTCAAGCTTGGGTAGGTGCCAGTATGCAAGAGACCGTGATTATCACCAAGGCCTGCTTTGTAACGTCCAGCCGTAGGCATGTTCCTGTGCACATACCCATAAGGAGGGCGGTGACAATCCTAAACCCTTAAGGTTCAAAAAAGATTCTCCATTTCCCTTCTCTCCTAATTTTGCATGGAATACCTTAGACATGAAGCACTGACAATTAAAAAACCAAAGAGAAAACACACAAACACCTTTTGCACTATTTGGAATGGAAGAATCACCTTGTCATTTCTCCCTGCTCAGAAATCACAGACTCTTTTCCTGCCTTGTCCAGAACTACAACTTGGAGGGAGTCATTTAACAGCTTTTGTGCCTTAGCATCTCCTCTCCAAACCAGGGTAACAGCATTTCCTGTCCTCCAGTTGTCTATGATATAATTTCAGAGAGAAAAGTTCTCAGAGCAAGGACTTCCATTTATGCTATGTACACATGCATACCACATACTCAGCACAATGAGATGCAGATTTCAGTTCATGTCCTTCAGTGATGTTCACATTAACTAAGTTTTATAACAAATCCATAGTTTAAACTTTTCCTCTCTTTAAACGGGGAGTGCTTTTTTAAATACAGATTTAGGGTCTTTTTGTCTACAGCTTAGATGATAAAACTTTTCCAAACTGCCCAAGTAATAAATCCTGACCCTACCAAGGCTTCTTTGTAAGCCTTGCAGGAACCCAAAACAGAAAAACCAAACCCATACACCTAAAAAACTTAATGCAGAGTTGATATACAGAAGCTAAGGCTCACCTATAAAAATACCACATAGCTTTCCACATTATAATTATTTGCTGAGTTGTTTAGATTAGTAATAAGGTATGAGGTTGTTATTACAATAGTATAATAAGAATAACTCATAATATGTGCTGATATACATTTGGCTTGAACAATTTGAAACCAAATTTATATTCCTTTGAGGTGCAGAAAGAAAACAACTACTTACAAAGTTAATACATAAAGCATTTAAGGATGAACAAAGGTCACATTTACAGTGGCAGTATGCTGAGCTTTCTACAAGGCATTGTCCAAGACATTACATGACAACCTAGCAGAAACAGGGTGTCAAGTCAGGTAAAATAATAATCTGCTCTGATTTTAGTGACAAGGTATATTAACATTTCTCTGGGTTTTTAAGTAAATAGTTAGCTTTGTGTAATAATTCTACTATGACTGGAGAGAAACCAATGAAGCTCACACAGCAAGTCTTATTTGAACCCTATTTAATCTGTCTAATCTGATGATCTCCATTACTCCAGCCCAGATCCTCCAAGGCAGGAGACACATCAAATTCACTGTTACCAATGTTCCACAAAATAATGATTTAAAAGCTTCAGAACAGATTTCTCAATTTACTGATTTCTCACCTGTGTCACATCAAGGTATATACAGTCCCAAAAGAAAAGCCATCATACTTTTATTATTTCCTTTTGAACACTACCATAAATTCCTTTTTCTGTCCACCTCTTAGTCAAAGCATTACATATATATATATATATAAATTCATTAAGAGAAAGGACTCAAATGAAAATTATCAATCTGATTTAGACATGACCATGTTTTCTTCTCATGTGCTTTTCTCACATCATTCTCTTCAAAATAACACATGTTAAATAAGCTGTTTTGCACTGAAAAAGTTGAACTGACACTCATCTTCAATAAATAAACTTCAGTCTCACAGAGTTTTTGTAAAAAAAAAAAAAAAACAAGAAAAACTTTTGCCCCTACTACATATCTTTTAAAAGAAATAACAATTGGTTCAATTTCTTTGTAACCACATACTAGCACACAACAGTATGAAAATGAAAAATTGAATATCTTAAGATGTTAATACATGCTGAAGAGCAAAACATACAACATTTTCCCCTCTCTGTTTATAACATCCCCTAGACAAATATATCCACTGAAAATGTGTAACTGTTTGAAATGCTTTAAATACCTCAAAATGTAGAGATGCTCAAATAGTACTCCACACATGAAAAATATACAGAAACTTCCACCTGACTGAAGTTTCCATTAATCATGTGTGGATCTCACACTTTATAATACATTTGAAAAGGAGACAAGTTGAAAAAAATCCATTAAGCTGGAAGAACCTAATCATCACACGGAGTCCATGCTCTTAAAAACCCAACCAATTACAAATACAAAGGTCTGAGACTTTGAGGCAGTTTGGCCACCATACAGTAACCCATCAAATTGCTGTTCACTTGGCACGTACAGATATTTACCTGAAAAATCTTTATCTTCCCATAAAACGCTATACAGCAAAAAGAAATGTTTGAAAAAGATTTTACTCTTCTTAAATAAAGAACTATCACAATGATATTCCCAGTGATTTTTCTGAAATCAGACACTTCAGCCCTAGACCATAAGATTGAAGCGATTTGAAATGGAAATATTTCCTGTCCGCTCACTGCCAGTTTCTGCTCCCAGAGTGATATAACAGATGACATCCAGTACAATAAATTCTTTTATTAACCATAAATTTGAGACTGCTTTAGGGATTTGAAGTGTTCAGTTTCATGCTGAAAAAATGTAATGTTATCCACAGACCATCAGCATGTGTAACAAAAACAGAGCCACAGGTTATGCGACTTTGATCGCATTATGAAAAAAATCCTTTTGAATGTAGAAATACTTGAAAAAGCCTTTGCAATTATTTTAACCTTTTTTTTAAAGAGCCATGCACACTAACTGATCTTTTTACTGTAGAAAACCACTGCTAACAAAAGTCACTACACAGAAAGTCAGTACCATGAATAACTTTCCTTCCAGCAGTCATCTTAGTTAAGAAGCCAGAAATGCAACATACTTTTTAAGAGCTTAAGCATTTAAATACACAGATTAACAAATTAAATTGAACCTGTATTTCTCTCAAATGTTTACTTGTCTTCCTTTTATCAAAGTTAAACTGAATAGCTAATCCTATAACATTGAACAGGAAGATAAATACAACACAGAATATAAAGCTCTTTCAGTTTAAACCATCATCTCTATTAAAATAAATTACAGTAATAAATTGAGAAGCAGATCGAAAGACCAGCAAGTTTCACTTCCGATAAAAATTATAACTTACAGCAGGAATACTACTTGGATTTGATCACAAAACATAAAACCAGAAACAAAACAGTTGCAACAAAACCTATCCATATTGGGTGGAGGATGCATGTGGGAATCTTACCTATAACTACAAGTTAGCTTTCCACATACAAGCATGCAATAAACTACCAGAGTTCACATATTGCATGCTAACTTCTGTGGTTCAATGGAATATTATAACTAAAACATATATACCAAATGTAATGTGGCTACAGTGAACAACAGTCATCCATATCTATCCGCACTGGTAGGTGAAACCAGGAGCTATTCTACTACTTATTTTGTGGCTTTGATTCCTACATTTACTGCCAGAATGTAATAAAAAGAAAGTTCTGTCCCTGCAGCTCATTCTTTAGTGAGCTGAATGTCCCATTTTCAAACCTCTGCATGACATTTCACGGCTAGTGGTCCTTACTGAAAAAGAACCCCAAAAGTGAATGGCATGATTAGTGAATTACTCTTACAAATGCAACTATATGGAGAAACCTAAGCTATCCCAACTTGCATTATTCCTAACTAATGAATAAAAGATAAAGGGTTTGTTTCCATTGATGTTCTGAAGAGGCATGGAATAATAACATTTCACCTGTTACAGGTCAGGCCGAGTTAGGTGTTTGTCTTTTTGATTCTCAGCTTTTTTGTGGTTAACCTATTACTCCTGTCAGGAGGTAAACTAAAGTAATTATTAAACACCACCTACAGAATTTGATGGAAAAACGTGAAATATAAAGCAAAGCTGTAACTACTTTGGAATAGAGAATGTTACTGCTTCTTGGAAAAGTATCTTAGCAAGCTAAATATTTTGTATGATACAATAGAAAAAGCAAAACATAAGACAGTCTTATATAACAAAAGCATCAGGCTATGCATCTGGCCCTTTCTTCTTTTGGGGCTTGTGAATTACTATCAGGAGGCCTCAGATAAAATTCTGACATAGTAAATAAAAATCAAAGCTCTTTATAATGGGGAAGAATTCTTAACTGTACTCTGTAACTACACAAATTTGCTCATGGATACCCTACTAATAGAAGATGCTGCCTTCAAAACAGGAGAAGAAATAGTGTTATGTAAGACCTAGTGGATCATTCTTTAATTTTAGTGGTCGTCTGCCCAAATTCCATCCACAAACTCCAGGCTATATACAGTGAGGTCTCCCCCCCTCGGGTTACAAATGAATACACTGCTCTTCATTTCCTGGCAGGAAGGGTTGTATAGCGTTACCATGCACTCTGTATTCCACCAGAGAGTTGGCTGCATTTCAAAAGGCATTGAAGTGATTTCTGAAACATTATCATTTTCTTGCTTGTGAAAAATTCACTATTTAAAATTCTTCACATGAAAAATCTTGCAGAATTTAGACTTTAAAGTTTCATGTACGCTCAGTATACTAACCTTAAACTCTTTTGTTCAGGTAATTTAGATAACCTTTAAAAAAGTAACACACCCCAAGGGTAGAAGTTTTAAAAGTATCTGAATAGTTACATGGCACACTGACCTAAATTAGAAAATTAGCTTAGGGATTTCCTAAACCCTCCTGTCCAGTCCTTGGCTCTTCCTTCATACTGTAAATTCACCAACTCTGAACATACACTAACATAACCGCACAGCGACTTCATTTCATCCATATCATTGAAATGACCCCAGTTATGAAAAGAAAAAGAAAACAAACAAGAAAGGATACTTTCAATTCAAACTGTTTTAATAATGTGATTTACACTGCAGCTCAGACAGGTGCATAAGAACAGGTGGGGAAGGAGGGGCAAACAGCAATACCAAAGTGGCAGGAAGCAGATGGGAGTGAAAATTTCACTAACCAGCTTCACACTGCTGAGTCAATATAAAATGTAACTACACCCTGAGCCACAAAAGAGAACAAATCCCATTGAAAGACAATAGGAGTTAGGGCACTCCATTTTTTTTTCCAGAATCTCACTCCAAGCTTCTAAGGATCTGCTCATATTTACAGGGTGAAGCTTAAATCACTCCTTTATACACCATATCTCTATGACTTCAAGGGGAAGCCCAGTACAAGCTGGAAAACTTTGCTAAAAGGGTTTGTGATTCACCAATTCCTCCTTCCCACACTGTATCTGAAGCTCATCCAGACAGAGCAGTCATCATGCTCTAAGTAAACTGCAAAATTCACAGGTTTCAACTTCCATCCTCATTTTGTTACTACTGCCTACAATTAGGGGCAAGCCCAGACAGGGAGATAGCACTGATCCCCACAGAAATCAGAGGAATATGAGGCAGTGCACATAGGCTTTACAAGGGCTTGGAGACAAGATACAGGCTAGCACTTTAATAGCTCAGACAGGGGAAAGGGATGGAATTTTTCATTGCCTGGGTAGCCGTACCCAAAATTACTCTGGTAACATTTAAAATAAATAAATAAATCTATTCCTAAGGGCCTGTTTATAAAGGAAGTTATTACTATGTAATAAATTACAGTGTAACTTCAGAGCATACTACCTACTTTATGACAATGCACTATGTGGGTTGTTCCAGCACACACCTACACAACACTGAGACTGATGATCACGATTACCAAGAAAACCCAAGCATCAGAACCAGCCATGCCAGCAAACTGTCCTGCTCTGGGTTAGCCAGGAACACAAGCATGATGCCCCACTAACCCAGTCACCCCGCTTCTGGCACTCAGCAAGGCTCTTCTGAGTGAATTCTGCTGTCTGCAGCACTGCCCTGTGCTGAGAAGATGCACCCAAAAACCCCCCATGTGAGATGTTACTGCAAAGTGAACTGAACTCATGTCCTAGTTGGGCAGACAGTAGTATTCCTGTACACACAAAGCAGCAGCCAGAGAACAGCCTTGTTCCTCAACTGTGCAAAGCACCTGAATTTTGCAGCGAACTCAGTGCAGCTGTGCAGTGCTAGGTCATCACAAAGCATCATGCCACTCAAGGTATAAAGGACAAAACCCCATCAAAACCCAAGTGAAAGTTTTGCCAGTGATTTTAACAGGTAGGATTTTAGCTCTTTAAACAAAACACCACCACCACCCCAAAAAAAAACCAACCAAAATAAAACCACCTGCAACCCCCTTGATATTCTGTGTTTAAAAGGAAAACAGACTGAGGTGGTGTTTCCACAAGCAGACGACAAAAAGATGCCCGTATATCGTTTAAATCATCGGATAAAAGGATAATGTGACTATTAAAAATCTCTAAAGTTGTATTTTTTATGCTTTCTGATTCCAGGCCAGTCACACCTGGAATACAGATGTTCAACTGAGCAGCTGAGAGCTGCTAGTTTTAACAATTTAGAAAATGTTTGGACCTAAACATTCTTATATTATGCCCTTCTACTAGCTAAACTAAATTCACACATAATTTATCCTGTATTATTAAAAATATATATATATAAAATCACTCTCTCTGAGCCTGTACAATTAAAATTATAAAAAAGGGACCTTTACAAATCGGGTTACTCTTTGGAACTTTATATGTAAATAGATGAAACTGAACTTCACTATGGATATGCAAATAACAAAGAATTTCCTTTCATGAACCCCTGAATCTAACCAAATAGCTGGTTTTAATCTGTAAAATTGAATTTTAATATTTTAAAGGAAAATATTAGGAGCATACCTAAGTATTTCTTACATTAAAAACAGAAAACTCAAGAAAGTAAGTTTATTTCATAAAGGTAGGGTGCATTTTAAGGTGTATTATGAGTTCAGGATTCCTGTGGAGGACTAAAATCCTCCATTTGAAAATACAAAGCAAAATTAATTAGAAAACAGTTTGAGTGAAAAGTATTCTTGCAAAGAGTTCTTAGAAAGGATCACCTTGAATGCGTTTGATGCTGAGGAGACGCCATAACTTTTCTTCACACAAAAGCAGTCATCAACAGAGCACAACCAGATGTTAAGTTTTCTTTTCTTAGTTTCTGTAAACCTCTGTGACCTCCCTCAAATTAAAAAAGGGAATAGCATTTTTAAAGCCACAGGAGCTATCATTAGTGAAGCATTCTAAGGATTTTCATTAATTCATAGCCAGCCAACCAGGAATTTTCCCACAGCCGTATACAAAAAAAGTCAGAGAAGTCATTGATTGCTTGGTTGGATTTGAATGTAGTCAGAAGTAAGATCAGAAATATCTAGTCCCTCCCACTGATATAAGAGTGAAGAACATCAGGAAGGTCAGAAATTAAAATCCAAGTCTGCCCACCAACCATGAAGAAAATCCAGCTCTTCCATACTACAGTGGGGATAGAAATAACCACATAAAATTTTGTGAGGTAAGAGAATCACATAGCTAGCTAGCTAGCAATCCATTATGTAGAAACCTTTAAGCACAGAACACATAGTTCCAAGCAGAACTGCATGCCTATCATCTCCTCCACAGAGCAGCCTCAAGACTTGGATGTTGTCTAGCTGTCAGTGTAATACCCGCAGTTTGTAACAACTTATGGCCCAATACAGGCATTTAGTTGGGAGCCCTTTGAACTCTGCATGTTCCTCATTTGTCCCTTACAGTTCCTGTCAACTCCAGGTTCCAGCACAGGAGGAGTTGGTATTTTCAACATGGGATCATCACAATACAAAGGTTTCAGAAACCAGAACACATCCAGCACTTCCCTTAGAGGCGTTCCAATGATCTCTGCAATACTGCAGCATGTTATGCTCTGTACAACTTTTGTAAAAGAAAAGGCCAGGTACAGACTCGGAGACACCTGGCTTGCAGACTCCGTACTGCCAACAAGATGCATCTGCCAACACAGAGGTCAGCATTTCACAGCCACCTCTGCACACTGTCAGATCACCACGTGGTACAAATTTGATTCAGATCGGTCATGGGCACACAACTCTAATTCTGTGGAATAAACTAGAACATACGTTTTGGAGTTTATGCTTTCAGGCCTGCAAAGAGTGACAGGATACCTGATCTGGCATGAAATCTCCTCTGAGAAGCTGCCTTTTACATTTGTTTAAGCATATTAGAATAAGCAACACGTGTGATGTGCCCCAAAACCGTATTTACTGTCTTTCTGAATACCAGCCCAGGACCAGACCCATGAATAAGCAAAATAAAGGATGCTGATGCACCATAACATGCATTCTGTATATTCAGAAGGTACTACTGATAAGCTCACTTGTCATGTAGCCAGCATCAATGTGTTTTTTTCAGACCATAGGTCTGAAAAAACAGATCAGTCATCTTATTCCTACCTGCCCTAGAAGTGGTGCACAGCACTCTCCTGAAAGATCTTGACAGCTATTCAGAGGTACAGTGTCCTACCAGTGAAATGAAAAAGCAAGGATTCTTTAGTTATCTAAAAGCAAGAAATCTTTACCCCTTGCATTCTGCATCATGCACATCTGCAGGTTGGTAATTTAATCTTGTACTCCTTATTTTATATCTACATGAACTTATTCAAAAGATTTTGCTGGCCACGATTCCAGCCCTAATTACTGACAACAGACTAGGAAAAAGATTTCATACTTAACTCTTTTAACGTGGTTATTCTAGATTAAGGAACTCAACTAGGGTTCATAATGCATTGTTTAACTTGGGTTGAAGGAGGAACTGGAGTTTAATATACTGAATAGCTGTTGCAGGAGCAGACAACTACTTTTCTAAGCCAAGCGAAGGAACAGAGGGACAGAAGCAGACATTTACTACCATGTCCTTTACTAGAATCTAACAAAGCATTTTGAGTTTCACGTGTGAGAAAAATCCTCACAAACAGCCAAGAGATAAGAAAAAAGTTGACCACTGAACAGGACAACAGATTAGGATGCAGACACTTCCTAGCCACAGGATTAGCTTCCTTTTGCTATCCCCTTATTTCCTCAACGATGCACCCAAAACAGAAGCAGTGTTCTGGCACACCCATGGGACTTTTAAATCATTATCAACACAAAGAATAATAAAACAGGGTATCTGGAACAATTCTCCACAGCCAATACTGATGTGACACTGTAACAACCTTCAAGTGAGACAGAATTCCAAAGAATACAATATATCCTGAAACACCTCAGAAGCCTGCTAAACCTTTCATCAAAGCCTTAATTATTTTTAATAACCACTTCAGACTTTGAGAGAACAATTCGCTACCTGCACATTTCATTTCCCTTGCACTCCTGCAATCCAGCCATATAGTTGTAAGAGTTAACAGAAGAATTTGAATAAAGATGTGATTTGTACATAAGGCCTTATGCACTCCTGCCTACATTCTCCTTTAAAACATTGCCATTAACATGAAACCCTCTTGCTAATCTGCAATTTTCCCTATATTGGTCTGGAATTTACTCCTGTTAGGCTTTCTCAAAGGATTCCCTAAGTTTGTCATTGGCTGCTTTTAAAGAAAAAATAATAATCTTTGAAATTTGCTCTTAAGACATCCTCTAGTTGGCCTGTCCAGGTGACTCATTCTAGAACTTATTCCAGAATCATTAGCTGCACTTCATCTTGATTTGGTTTTACCATGACAGGCTCCTCTGGTGCTGTTTCCCTCTCTTCTGCCTCCAGCTCTTTGGAAGACTGTACTTTGAGTTGGGATGAGCATTTAGTCAGAATCTGTGCAGATATGACTGACAGTTCCTGCTGGACTGGCAGCCACTCTACCTTGCCTTGTCACACATGTTCCACTTTTTATTGCTCTTTCAAGTAGATGGGCTCTAGCTAAACTGACTTCTAACAGTTTCTGTGAGGTACTGTTAAATCACAGTAAGTTTCTTTCCTCAGAATCATGTTCTTCATTGCAGTCTGACCACAAACTAACCAGAAGCCCATTGGTATTCTTCAGTCAAGAAACAGTGTATTTGGAAAGTATCTCCTCAAGGTATTTGATACTAAGGAACAAACAGGCCCCATGAACAGAGGGGTTACCACACCAGGATCAGCAGCTGGCATTCTCAATGCTGGTGGCAAAGCAAGCAGTTTGTAAGACAGAAAGCTTGGCAAGCAGAGACCCCCTGAAAGCCGGTGTTACTAGAAGACTTAGGGAAAACTCAAGACACTGATACAGAGTCATCAGCTGCAGCTCAGCTGTCAAGTAGGTTACCCCAAGACCTGCTCTAATACAAAACTCAGGCCCTTATCTATTCACGTGGCCAACCAAAAAATGTGTTTGTGTTTTTAAGCCAGGTGTAAAAACACTGCTGAAGTTAATGACAAAACGTTTCTTAATGGAACTTTGCTCAGTTCCTTAGTATTTATTGTCCACAATGTTTGACTCACTTGCAAAAACTACATCTGCTTATTTTACACCAGTAGACCCCTTTGATAAGGAGCATCTTCTCCAGTTTATGGAGGTCACCAATACTTTATAAACCCAGAAATTGTATCTTAGATATGATCATAAAAGTAAAATTTATTAAGTGAAATATGTTAAAATACATATTTAGATCCTGACTTGGCTGGCAGAATTTTGGATAATCACAGTGATAATATCTATGTTTCTGTTAAATAAATACTGCAGTAAAGCTACAGAAATGAGTCTGTCCAATACAGGTTTAAGCTTGCATTCAATACTTCATTTAGGATATATCTGGCTAAGTCTCCATGGGAAAACCACACAGAAGTTTGGGGTGTCAAGATGGGTGACTCCTGTTGAAGAGAGGTGGAAAAGAGAAATAACTGGACAGTGTAACAACTGTGAGATACCATATGCTTAACAGGATAAAAATCCTTGCACTTGCATAAATTTTTTAATAATATTGTGAGAAGGATATAACAAATAAACATCCATGTAAGTGATGTATCTTTTATGGGGGTATTTCAAGCACACTTGATGATACAGGTAGCAATATAAATAAAACCAGAGCAACATACTCAAAAGTATTTTTTTAAAATTATTTTTACTTCTGAAAATTAAAAATGGTGTTCAAGTTAAACAGTTCTCTGGTAATATTTTACACTCCTCTTACCTTGTTTGCTGCTAAAAAACATGCTAAATTTATGGGTAAACTTCAGCCTTTGAGCAGAATTAAGCAAGCAAGTTCACATCAAAGCTTTGTTTCATCATCTTTGGCTTCATCTGGTGGAAAAGACAGCTGGCCCTTATTAAACACCCTTTAAATGTTGCAGTTTTAATTAAGTAACATCCCTGCTATATTAACATTACCAAATAATTAATTGAAAAAAAGCTAGTATCATCTAATCACAACTGCTTAACATCTTTTTACCAGTGGACTATAAAGTATTAATCTCTTAAAGCAGAACTTGTTCTGAAATAAGCGTCCCAAGACATTAAATTAACAAGGCTGACACAGTAGTTACTACACTTCTGTACTCAAAGCAGATTTTGAGAGGAAGACAGACAGGGAATGGAGTTCTAAACTAGGGGACACATCTAGAGGGGGAAAACAAACCTCTAACAGTCCCAACAGACCTCAGCTGCAGAAATTTTGTAGGCCAGTATCTTATGAATTAGCATCACATTCAAATTTCCTAAGCTCACACTAACACAACAAGGAGATACACACTTTTGTTCTGAATACTTAAGAGTGAGTTTCATTTACATAAGCAGGCTTATGTTTCCATAATTTTGTTCTCTGTGTTGTGTGTCTGGATGCTCATACTGAAAACACAGCATTGAAACCATACAGCCTCATAGCTCCTGAGGAAACATTTATCTGCTTACACATTAACAGGCTACATAGTGCATTTTTTAATTAACTTAAATAGGCAGACTGTCATCAATTCTTTCTGAAACTAGAGTAAAAACGTGGTCACATGGTCTGCTACATTTCTTGATAAGTGAAACTAAAAAACCCAAACCAAAAGCCAAAAAGCACACAACCACAACCCTCAAGTGATCTTGAAGGCAAACTCTAAGCTAAACAAAAGCAATACAGATACCTACCTGCATGACTGACCATGCTTGCAAAGTCTTGCACTCAACATGCTGTATTATAACTAATCAGAGAAACACACTAAGCTTTAAATTACATCTAATCAATTCTAAAATGCTATCACATTGTTCTCTACACCACTGGAGAGAATCTACTGACTCTAAAAATTCAGGGAAAATGGAGGATACAGAACTCCTGGCATCTGGTCTGCAGAGCTTTCAACCAACTCTGGAACTACCTACAGAATAAGGAACCCCCCACAGCAAACATTAACACCTTCCATCATGCTTTATCTCAGGCTTGCCTTCTGCCCAATACCCCTAGATGTTTTTAAACATTCTGCAAGATAAATTCTGATTTGTTTTTAGCTGTTGGAAAATAGTAAGAAATAAAGGGAGGAATTTAAACTCCAGTAAATTATTTCTTACCATCTTACAAGATGTTCTTCCTCCTAAATAAAGTTCCCAAAACATATATTAGCTGGGAAAATTATTTCAGTATGACTTAGCTTTGCACTTAGAAAAATCACAGCTGTAGAGAAAGAAGAATGAGTGTGTGTTGAGAGGGATGCTTGAAGAGATAAATGTAGACACAGAGCAGCATGAGCCTAAAGAATAGGGAGACAGGCAGGGAGCTCCTGATAGTGGAATGGTAGGAAATGAGGATCTTTAGTCTCTGCTATGAAAGAGAAAAGGAAATAAAAAGCTCCTTAAGTAAAGAGCATATAAGATGACACAGGGAGAGTTTCAGGGGAGAATGCACAGGAACAGAGACCTCTAGTATTTCTGATAAGCTTTGCTTAGCAGAGCAAAGGAAGGTACAACTCACTGCTAACAAGGGGAGAGGAGGGGAGAGCTATGCTAAAATGCTGTATTATTTATTCTTTCTCATCATACAGTCTCATTAAATTTAAGCTTTATACTGCACATAGTTCAGTGCCAGGAACTTCAGAGGAATTAAACATATGAAAAAAATTACTCATGTGTGTAGTCCCATTAGAATCTACAAAACAACTTGAGAGTAAAGTTGCTCATGTGTTTAACACTGAATAAATGCATCTGAAATATATTCAAAACATCATCAGAGCCCAAGCCTACCTTCTCTGTACACCTCAGGGCTTTTTTACAGGTTAAAAAAAACTCAGACTCTACTTTTCCAGAATAGCTCCTCATGTGGACATACTTATTCTAGATTAAGAGGGGCCCCTTCCTGATTTATTTTTTCTGGATAAAGGTATTCATATGATATGGTAAGACCATCCATATGGAAAGACCATCCATATGGAAAGCTACTTTGCAATAATATTCAGCTTTAAGAATGTTATTGCAGATTAAGGTAGAACGCTTAAGTGTAGGAATACATTAAAACTTCTACTAAACATCAATGAAAGAAATCCTAGACTTAGCAAAATCAATCCAAATCTGAACTCCTGGGGTCACTGAAGCCACTGATAATTCTTAGCAGCAGTAATGTTAAGTTACTTGTCCTGACATTAATGACTTTCCTGCTGCAGATGTGTTGGGCTTGCAAGACAAATACCAAAGCAATACTAGAGAAAGCAAGCAACACAGGCATATGTTTTGCAAAGGAATTTGTGAAAAAATATAATAATCCCATCTAAAGACTTTAGTTTTTAAAACAGTAACTATTAAGTATAATTTAAGGAGCTACGAATCAAAACCATCAAATACTTCCTCATCATACTCTTTTAACCACAGTCCAGTAATATGCTCTCATCAAGTCAAGCTTTTACTGCCACAAAATACTGAGGAAATTTAAACCAGTATTTTGTAGAGTGAAAGGAAAACGAGCATTACTTGTATGAACTTACCAAGATGGAACATAGATTTTCAAAACCAACAAACAAGTAAAAAAAAAAAAGCCACTCATGAGGGTGGAAAGTGCATTATGCACACACACACACACACACTGATATTTTCCTCTGCTAAAACTGTATCTAATGTACACATAAACACCCAGCTATTTAGATTTTATATTTCCTAAAACAAGTATTAAAATTTAACAAATCTTTTTCTAAATTGATTATTTATGCCACTGAGAATGACTTCAATTCTTCGTTTAATGCATTCGAGAGATTTTTACTTTCTTTATATAATGTTAAGATTTATTCGTACCCTTAACATACATTAATTACACACTACATATAAATAACCTGCAATAAGAATATCTATTTGAATAGGAAACAATTACTTCAGGGCTTGTGTCTTTTCAATCAGTCAGTGTCCCTGCAGTGTTTAGAGTGGCAGAGGGGAAGTGGCCTGTGGTTAAACAGAGGAAATACCAAGGAATTTTAATAGAGCAAATAGTCTCTTTACTTCCTACAGGGTACTACTTCAAAGGCAACCCTGCTCCAGAGCAGACAATGTGTTAGAGGGGCCATCAGTCATTTAAGAGTATGTCAAGTCTACTCAAAACTTACATGCAGACCAAGATAAATACCACCTGAGACAATGGGTACCATCCTGCAGTCATTACTCTAATAAATGCTGCCCTGCATTAGGTAGGCAATTGTAAACAAGACTGGCATTACAAAACCGGATTACAAAATTGTAACTAAATAATCTGGCAAGATATTTAATAAATTGGCTAGGGAAGTTTGAACTTGAAGCTGAAAATATGATAAAACCAGAAACGAGGACAAATATTTAGAAAGCTAAAATGTTACTGTTGTGAGCAATAACGACAAAGGGCATTTTATGCTAATCATAAAGAGGATAATTTTTACTGATCTCAAGCCAGACAAAATAATTGTATTAGAAGAATTACATTGTGGCGCACATCCAGATTAATACAATGACATTCATTATGTAAGCAAAAATAAATCCAATAGCATCTATAAACGTTAAAACACACCAGTCAAGTATTATGACTTTTAATAATGATAGTTTACTTAACATCTGATGCAAAACTTGACAGAAATACACGCAGTGGTGGTTGTTAGCATGCGGAGTATGCTGCCTACGTCTGGTGAGACACACAATACATACCGAGCCAAAACATTTTATTCCTAACTTTAAGTTAGAAAGACTTAACAGAGGAGTTTAAACATTCAACAGTTCCATTCAACACAAAGATTCAGGTCTCCAGCTTTACGAAAGTTTAAAGTTTGTTTTTCCACACTCTTCTTTTACACATTTCCCAATGCTTTCCCCTTTCTAAACTGTGCCCTACAAACTCCTGAACCGTGTGTTGCAGTAACGTTCTCAAAGGATCTGATCTGAAACCAAGAAAATCCTTAGTGACAGTCCAACAAAAAGGAAAAGCAATGAAAGTCAGTTGTGTTCCCTCCGGTGTTCCTGGATCACCGCACTTCAACTAAATTCCTAACTAGACATGATGAGAAAAAGAAATAAACCACACAACTCCAAAGTTCTTTTCGAGTGGCAAAAGGAGGAAAAATCTAACTGCAAAACACACCAAAAACAGGACCAAAAGGTAAAGCTCAGTAACAAAATGTTTATCACCTTCCTCCCCCCCTTCCCCCTCCCGTAAATTTCCTACATCCTCTGTATAATGATCAGGCCTAAAGCTAAGACCCCGAGCAGGCCTCGGATCATTAAAATAACAAAGCCCAAGTGATCGCTTTTATCCTGCTCGCAGCGCAGGTCGACTTAAGTAAGGGGAGAGCGCTGGTGGTAAAAGACCTGTTGAGTGACTTCTTCACACTCGCCAGTTACAAGATGCCTCCCTGCCCCAGGCGAGAAACCAATAAAGATCCCTTCCCGGGAAATGCCACCCTCTCTCCCGGCCGCAAATTAACTACCAGCTGCAGAGCCCCGAGGCAGCTTTATTAGTTGCAGAAGACGTTTTCTCTCCTCCATGGCAGCCCGCTCCCTCCTTGCACACTCGGGGAAGCGCCCGTCCCACCTGTACCGTTCGCATGGCCACTCACCCATGGGACAGCGCCCGAAACTTTAAGTTAGAAAACTCTCACAATCTCCCCTCAAACAATGCGGTGTGCAAAGAGCCCCCCTCCACAGACACGCCCGCCTGCGAGGGGAACCGAGCAGCACCACTCCGCTGTACTCACCCTCCCTCCGCAAGCATCGGCCGCTGACCCCTTCCTGCCGCTGGCTGCTCCAGCGGCCCCAGCGAGCCGGTGACCACCGAAGCAGGCGACGAGGATGAAGAGGAAGGAGCCGAGTTTCATCCTAGGTGCCATGGTTCGCAGCGAGCCCGGCAGCGCCCGGAGAGCGGAGGCAGCCCAGCAGCACCGGGGGCGGAGGGCCGCCGCCACCGCCGCCGCTGCTGTTGCTGCTGTGTGCATGCGCGCCGCCGGCCCGGGGG
>VZTU01013108.1:23955-55836 GCA_013400835.1 Zapornia atra
CTCTCCAAGTACCAACAATGGCAATTAGCGGGACGGGCTCCGGCCGCTCTCCCCACGTGTGCACCTTTGCCCAGGAGCGCTCTGGTCGCGGGGCTCCGCAGGAACAAGAGCAGGGCCGTGCTGCTGTTCTGAAACATAGCGGGCTCCGGCTGGTACCTGGCCGGCTCCTCAGCTCTTCGACACGCTGTACGATACCATATTACAGATCCATTTACTACCCTGCACACAGGCCACAGTAGCCTGTGGACTTGGGCTGTCTTTTGTGTGTGTGTGTCCCCAGAAACAAGAAAAGAGGTGCCCCTTTACTGATCTTGATGAAACCATAGCAGTACAGCCCAAGTACTGCACAAGATCAGGGCCACAGGCCAAAAATCAATCGTAGATCTTCGACAATTCAAGAGTAATGCATGACAAGTTAAGATAGATATGCTGGAGGAATATGATCCCACAGAAGTTCACTTGCAGAAGATGCAGCAGCAGTTGTACATTGCACCAAGTATTTTGGCTTTTTAAGTTGGAGTCTCTACAGTTAGTTTTATGCTGACCAAAAACGTGCTCTGATCAAAAATTTTTCTTTAAAAGAATATAAATTACATACATTTCAAATGCAAGTTGCTCTGATAGATCAGTGGATTACATCAATTACAAAGCCTTTGCCTGAAAATCTCAAAATCATGTTAGAGACATGGAAGCCTGAGGCCCCTCTGAAGCACAGAATCACAGCACAATTTAGCATGGAAGGGACATCTAGGGGGGTCACTAGGTCTAACAGCCAGCTTAAAGTAACTGCAATTTTAGACCAGGTAGCTCAGGGCATCATCATATGTCAATTTTACATATCACTTCTATTATTTTTTCTAAGTCTGACTTGAGTACATTCTGTTGCTATGATTAATATTGGACAACACTATTCCATTAGTACGATGGACAAACCCATCAGGGTTACAGAAGACATCATGGTTTGGGTTACAACAGCATGCAAAAGCACCACTAAGCCAAACAGTTGAAAGGAAACATAACCTAACAAACTATTAACAAGTATTTGGTAATTTTTAAACTAGTACTGGTTTTACACCTACCATAAGGTTTTCCATCTAAGTGACTACTGGTAGAAATAATATAAAAAAACTATATTAACCTGCTTGTTTAAGTTGACAAATCACAGTTCTTGCACGCAGTTACCTTTGAAAACAGGTGTTGATTTCAGGATGGTCATAGGTCTTCCTTGTGACATGAACAGAAAGGCAATTCTCACCATTAAACATGCTTTAGCACAAATTTGAGATTAGCCCATAGTCCTTCTAAAGCTCTGGGAACAAGTGATGCTTACTTTTGATCACCATTTTCCCCAGAGGCTGGAATTCTGAAACAGGGTATGTTAAGGCTATTCATACTATAGGTGGAATTTCACAGATTTTATGGTATTTTCACTGTCATTGCAGACCATAATTAAAGTTTCACACGTGTTTTTTTCACGGTACACCATACACTCTGATCTCTGTATTCTTGTTTACTTTCTCCTTGCATTACTCAGAAGTGACCAAACAGCCCTGAAAACTATAGAAGCCTTTTTTTTTTTTTTAAATCAAGTCGGGCTGTATAAAACTGAAGAACTAGCCCTTTTATGTTTTAATGCATTACAAAGGACACAGCAACATAACATTGTGGCTAAAGACAGACATATGTACAATTTATTTAAAGGACAATGTGTCTGCTGCCCATAATCGCTTATGACAAGCAATGAGTCCCCACTGAACACGTCTCCGTTTATCTGCACACAGATCTCCTGAACTATAGGGAAGTCTGGTGTTTTCTGTTAACAGATTTCTAGACTGCTGGGGAAGCTGAAATTTTAAAGTGAGAAGAGGAAAATTAGCACTAGCTGCTCTATTGGTGCATTAGCCTACATTGATTTTAATATAAACAAAGATGCAGAGTAAACAGTGACATATGCAAGGTTGCAGAATAACTGAAGAACTCTCAGCTACCACTAAACGCTGGCAGAACTCAGAAAAGCATCTAAATGATTGATCTTCTTTATTAAGACTTCAAACATTAACACAAAGCAAAGATGCCATCTGATAAAAACCAGCATGAATACCCCTTCCCAATAGTCAAGCTAATCACAAATTACCTCCACATTGCCACCATGGCCATCTTACTGATGTGGATGAACTGACTGATTACAGAAGTATTTCACAGAATGTTAGGAGTTGGAAGAGACCTCGAAATATCATCTAGTCCAACGCCCCTGCCAGAACAGCATCACCTACACTAAATCACACAAAACACATCCAAGTGGGTTTGAATGGCTCTGTTAGCAGTTAGAGTAACTTCCACTGAAATCTTTTGTGGAAAAAGGTAGGAGAGAGGTGGGAATGAAATGACAGCAGTTAACATTTTTAGCTAGATTCTCCAAAATACCACTAGCTAAAGTAAAAGTGGCTGTGGGGACCCTGCTTTTCTGTAGGCTCTTTTGTCCTTTTTACAACAGTCTCTTGTTTCCAAATAGCGTAGAACACATAATATCCAGAAGTCATGGGTATCAGTATCATGCATTCTACAGCTGGTTTTGGTTGCCACTCTACCTCCTTGCTTAAAGCTAAAAACCATTTTTTCCCTTCCCCTCTCTGAGCAGCTGTTCCCAGATGTAAGGGACAGTGAGAACTCAGCAGTTCCTATAAAAACATGTAAACTCATGTAATGAAAAGTTCTGATAATATGGTTAAAGATTCCCTACCAAATTATTCTATCGCTCAGCAAAAGCTCCTTCTTAGACATGGAAGTTGTATACTGCACCCATACTTCTTATTTCTAGCAGTGAAATCTCTCCCAAGAGAGACTGACCTTGAATGCAAAAGGAGTTATGAAAATGGCTCACTTTTGGGCCAGAAAGCACACATGATGCTTTTAGAAGTATTCAGTTGAGTCAGACGATCACGAGTATTGCAATACCCCACTATAGATAAACACCACCCACTGCTTGAAAATGAGGATGAACTATGGTGAACCAAGCAGACAGTGTGATAAAAGTTCACAATCAAAAGTCACATCTCACTCTCCATAAAAGCACATGTAAGATTCCAGAACAGAAAATTTGCAATGCAAGGGTCTTCTGGAACTTCCTCTGGCAGACAACTAGGAGGCAAAAAAAATTTGGCAATAACCACTTGGCACTGAAGTGTCCCACTTCCACAGTGATGGTTTACCTAGGAAATGAACATCTAGCATAAAAAAGGAGGAAGATCTTCAGCATCAAACCTTAAGAACACAATTACAAAGAAAATGAAATCAATTTAAACACTCTTAGCAAGGGCATGAACATGTCCACCAGTGTCAAAGGTCCTAAAAATCCAATTTTTCATATTATAGCATGCCATAGTTTCAAAAGATCCAGCTAAGCTCAGGTGAAAGATTATCAAATGACAAGACAGTGACCCCTGTCCATAAAGTTTAACTGGCATTTGAATCAAATCTATAAATCATTACAAATATTTATCTTGTTCAAGACAACTTTTACATCACTAGGCCTTGAAAAACGTGCCAAGAATTCACAAAAAACACTGAGTTCTCTGAAAGGCAAATCTGTATTACTGTTCTCATTTTATAGATGGGGAAACTTAAACGGAGTCATAAAGATGCCTGCTTTTATGTCCTGCACACATGCTCAAGGCTAAAGCAGTAATTAGATTTGGAGTCAGGAATGACTCTGCCCCCTAGTAAGGCAGGAAGAGACCCCTGGGTGTAATGTTTTTTGTTTTTAATTTGCTTCTTTCTATAGACACACTTTACTTCCTCGGGTCATCCAGACATTACCAGTGGGTACTTAAAATAGCATAGGCCATGGAGCCCAGATCCAGCCTCCAAACAATTCCATCCAACTGGCCACATGTATCTTGCAAGTGGCAAAGAGCCCAGCATGCTGTCCTGGCAGCCAACTGCCTCCTGCTGTGCCCAAACATTTATTGGCACTTCTAGATTAGCTGCTGCTGTGTCCAGATGGGACTTGAAAGTGGAATTAGATGCATGAGTTCTGCTTTGACACTGGCAGTCACCAATTCTATATCCAGATGCTTTGCATCAAGTCCTTGAAATTGAGCATCCAGTCCTTACTGGTAAATAAGTTAGACCTTACTGAATCCCTTGTAGTGTACAGGCAGGAAGAAAGTGAGCAGCAGAGAAATACTGTCTCACACTGACATGTCTGAGCATTTTTCCCCCCCTCCAACATTTTGTCTATCTTCAGAATTTGAGGGCGTTTTGAGGCTTGTAGAATGCAGACGAGGGAGTGAATGGTCCTGTGACCTTTCTGGATGACTTAATGTCTTCTACAGGAAATTGCACTTAATGACTGAGGAAGTTTCAGCCATCTATTCCTAAAGGATCAAGTTAGCATCAGCTGCGAGTTAGGGTAAAAAAGAACTGATTGAAACAAATGAAACAGTCATTATATGAAAATTACCTCTGATCACTACAAAAATAACGATTTATCAGTGACCCATGGATGCAAATCTTCATCTAATACCACCACTCACCAGACCTCACAGCTCTCTGTAGTGTATACAAGCCAACTTGTTCTGCTGGCAGAGAATGTTTGCAGTCAAATGTCAACTCTCTGTATTTCTGTTCAGTTTCTCATCTGTTTATTCATATGAATATAATAAAGGAACAGACAGCTCAGTTCTCTGAGATGATTCAGCTTACTGATGTGCCACCAAACACACTCCACCCTGCTCCCAAAGCACACTGAACTCACTCTGTGGTCACATGTCATTTCTGAGAGAGGAGGGAGCAGGGCAGGACCACATCTTTCAGCATCAGTCTTCGGTTACGCAGGATTAGGTGCAATATGAAACTGCACCTTCCTCTAAATGTAGATTTGTGATACAAAGAAAATAAAACATTGCATGGAAAAGTAATTTTTCAATAAAATATCTACAAATTTCACTAGAAATACTGCAAATCAACAACTGTATCCCCAAAGTGATGCATGTTTTATTCTTTAGCAATAATTGAATAATTATTAATGTTTTATTTTAAAATGTTTCTGCAGTGTAGCATTTCCTCACAATCAACTGTTAAAAATAGAAAGCAAGACCCTCACAACGCAGCTTAGTAATTATAGGAGTAAATTCTAGAAGGGTTTGTAAAGTAAGATATTTACAGAAGTTTGTCAGGTTTACTTCTATTCTCAACCCTTTCTTATTGCAGCACAATACCTCCCATCCTGACAGCTTGTAACTTTCCTTCTGCAGGGAAGTATGTGCAAGGGGGTGGAATGAAGAGAGGGGGGAACAATCCTAACCTGATTTAACAATCCATTCTGAAATTCAACAGCATCCTGTAGCAGTGTCTGCAGAATTAATCCTAGCACACTAAGGGACCCCTCACTGTGCATAACCTGCCTTAAACCCTTTCCCATTTAACTGGGGGAGAGCTATTTGCTCAAGCACTTCAGGATGACATCATCTGTTATTTGAGGCCAAAAGCTAAGGGTAATTAAGGCTAAAGAAAATGTTTTGAAGATTTTTGTAATTAAAATGTATAGAGACACTAGTAACAGATACCATTACAGAGCAATAGCAACACAGACAGAAGAATTAAAAAACCCAATAATCTTACTGTTTATAATGATTAGAGAAGAAGATTGGGAAGCACTTTGTCAATAGCACCTCACTCAACTCCCACTAAGGAGAATAACAAACAACAAGGAAGGCTGGAAGCATATGAAAATTGCAATCTTTGTTTATATGATAGATACATAATATTTCAGAGAGTAATTTTAAAACACCTTATAGCAGATTTACAAGAGAACCCACAGCAATTCTACAAGACCGGGCTAAAAAATAAGAAAGGCCCTGTTAGGAATAACAGCTGTTGCTGGCAGCCCTACCTCTCAAACTCATTCTTCTAAAACAAAAACCTGGAGCAGTCAGATATCAGGATTGAGTTAGCTGCTTATTTTTCAAAAGAGTAAGAAAAAGATGCAGATAATAATAGCCTGATCAAACACAATGAACAAGATTTGCTAACACTTACATAGGAAGATTATGCATATTAATATAAGTTACAGAAGATAATTATTTGTGTCTAATTGGATGAAAACAGTAACGATCGCTGAAAACACCATTCCTCCTAAACTGTAATTTATGATGAAACTTATTCCCAGAACCGTATGTTTACAGAGGAAAGAAGGGCCAGATTGGGTCGGTTTTCTCATTTAAACAAGGATGTCTACAGGAAAAGGGGGTTTTCCACATAGCTTACGTTTCACAAAAGCTGCCATACAAGGTGACTGTAGCCACCTGCATTCCAAGGGCAATGCTAGTGCCTTTTCAGAGTGCTTCCCTATGGCTTCCTCTCACTTGTCAAAAGGAATTAAAGCAGTTTGCAATTATACTGTCAGATAGCTGCATCCTGTAACACAGGATAAGATGATGTTACAGTTACTAAGAACTGCATTCCACTGTATGCTTCATATCCAAATACCTATCTGGTAACTTACAGATATTTGAATCAAGAGAGAAGTTAAAGTGGATGCTATCACCTTTTTTAATATGTTACCCTGACTGAACACTGAAATCCATGATGAACTGTTAAGAGATGCACAGTATTTAAACAGCACAGAGCCATTTCTTATCCTTCTAATGTGATACAACGATGATAAATTAAAAGACTGGGGGGTAATTGTGCTTCTGTGTGGCAAACCTTTGAACTGTCAACCCTGTATTTGTTATCACAGAAGAATTATATAAGTAGATACTGTACCAGAAGGCATTCAAAGCCTTACACTATAAGGGGTGGGGTTTTTTAGAATTACTGGCCACTTTGGAAAATGCTTTCTGGAATGGAAAAAGATTCTGCTACTATAAATTGACTATGTTGAGCAGTCTCATAAGCATGTACTCCTAAAAGTACCCAGAAGTAACTTAGAGAAGATTTTTCAAGGTTGGCTGCTCAAAACTGAATTATTTCAGTTAATAGCTAATTATTAATAAATATTCATACTATCAAAAATATTAAGCACCCACCAATTTTCAGTAGGTTCAGTTCAACATTGACCATTCAGAACTCTTCAAAATCAAGCCCAGAATCAAGCCTTTTTATGCACATACAATATAAAATTGATCAGAAAGTTTGTACAACAATTAAAACAGGCAGTCACCTGCTGACATTCTGTCTACCTACAGCCTAACTCATGACTGCAGATCTCATCCACAATAAATTTAAAACATACAGCCACAAGAGGGCAAAAGCAGCCCAGCCTTCTAGGCATTCCCAATACAGTTACCACTGTTTCAAGATCTATGAATTTAAAGTCTGATTTAACATGAAAAAGCAAAGAGTTTAAGATGCAGCTTCTATATAGCCAACAATCTTTAATGCAGAATATTCATTCTGCTGTCTTCTTCATTTCCTTGCTATGGTATTATTCATAGAAACTGAATTCCATGGTATTTTAGAATATTACTATGATTGATGCAGTACAATTCTAAATATTAAAGGTGTGTGAAATCTGTAATTAAAAATACCTATTCATTTAATAGTTAAAATATAATTAAGGTATACATATACAAGACCGCTTCAAAATCTAGAAATTGTGGACAGGTTCTTATCTCAGAAGCAGTAAAGTGACATGGACTGGTAAAATAAATCTTTGGTGTTAGAAGAGGAAGAAAGGAACAGAGAAAGGTGAGGTACAATAATTATGTTGGTGCAAGGTGACAGATTTTTTTTAAAGGTCACAGTAAGATAAGTTTGAAATACAGGTTTACATAAGCAATTTTAAAATAGCAAATTCCCCACATTTTATGGTGATTAATAACAAGACTAATAATGTAGATAAATTTTAATGAAGGGGGACTATCTTCTACCACTAGCTAACACTCATTTTGCTCCAAACTGCACATGACTAAGGAAAAGACTATACTCACTGGGTTCTCCAGTCATCACAGTGGCAGAGGAAAACTTGGTTTAGGAGCTTGGGAAAACAAAATTAGACTGTAAATCCAAAGAGAAGGAAACTCTACTTCCCTCCCAATCCAAGTATGGCATCACATTTACAGGGCACACATACAAATCCTTACAACATCCCAAGCCACATGACTGTGCTTGAAAATTGGTATCAGAAGCACTACTTCCACACACACACACCCACCCCGAATAAAGAAACAAGATACTCTGTTTGATAAAGGCACTAGACTTTACACCAACTGGTTTGCAACATGCATCAAAGCATGCTTGAAAAACACATTATTTCACTGCGTGTCCTTCATTGCATTTTTTTTAAAGCACAGGAAACACACCACTTGTTCTATCACTGTAATGCACCATCACACCACATTCATATAACATCCATGGTGGTATGAAAGTCATTGGCAATTATTCCACAGCTACACCAAACCCTATATATCCCTAAGCATTTTTGGCCATACTCGTTGTTATCACTGTTACTAAACAGTGTCCTGCAAAAACAGGCATTAGAAGAAATTCAACTCACTGCTTTTAAACTAAAAATACATGATCAGTGTTCTATTTTTCTAGATTCTGAGATTCTTCTACTTCAGACTAAGAAAATCCTTCTGGTCCATGCCAGTATCAACTCTGGGTGCCCAAAATAGAAAGACTGATCTTCCACATTTTCCTCCTCTCTCCCTCATGCCAAGTAAAGGGACTATTCCCTCACAAAGGAATCTAGAACTGATGGCTCTTCAACAGCCCTAGATTCCTCTTACTCACTAACAATCCCCTTTGCCCATTATGATCACAAGAACTTCCTTTGTAATGCAATTACACGGATCCTTTCCCCCAAGATGCTGAACAGCCCCAGGACCCTCACATGAATATCATGACTACTTTGCCTTTTACTGCCCCATTAACAAATAAGGAGGAGATACTCTAATTAATTCTAATAAAAGTAACAAAATACGAATTTGAGTCAAGCAGCATCCATGATACAACTATGGGACATAAAATACTAGTTTAGGTCCATCACCAGTGTTCAAAGTATTTTTGAAAATATATTTCTCATCCAATTGTGTAATTAAGTCCTTTACAATGAAGTAAAAAAATTTAATCAACAACTGACAGGGAAACTAAGTCAATCTCAAGAATTAAAACAAGCTATTTTACAACCAATTTCTACAAAGCTTGGATTTTGTGGTTACTCCTTAACCCTGAGAGTTAATCTCCACTGTTTAAAATTGGCTTAATTTCATGTTAGGTAAAACTGAATATGTTTGCTAATAATTTTCTTCTACTTTTGTGCAAGGCTTTTGTTAAATTCAAGCACAAAACCACTGATTGATTTTTGAAGCCACATTTCCTTCCAGTAATGTTATAAACATAGTGGTATTCTTCTTATATGCCACTGTAAAGCCCTGGGTTTTGTTGCTTTAGAAGGATCTTCAATGCAAAACTTGGACCAGCTAGAAAAAAATAGGCATACCCACATACACCAAATTGTAACATACAGTTGGCTGGTGTGCTACCCTACTATGGCTAAGTGCAGACTTGATTAACTAAATAATTGCAAATTCAAAGTTTTAAATGACAATGTAATGAATGGTGTTCTAAATCTAGGCTTTCAATGCTAACATTGGTAATTTGAAAACCAAGTTTCAAACTATGCTGTTAGGTACACTGCAAGTAATACTACAATAGAACTTTGAAGCATTGGTTCTTTGGTACAAATGAGCTGGAATCTGCTTTTACAACTTGAGCATAGGTCATCTTTTTTGGATAGCACTGGGCATTACTGAAGTTTGTGGTCAAAAAAAAAAAGTTAAGATAACACACTAATGAAGAGGACGTAAGAAACCAATTATGCAGGCCAGTGTCCTGATTAGGGTCACAGGCACTGGACTTACTTCAGGAAAGCACTGCTAGGATGTTTAAGTGCCATTAAAGTCAATGAGGAAGCACATTATGAACTTGACTGTAGCCTGAACTGTAGCTGTTAATGGATGCTGACATAACACTTTGCCAGTATTCAGAGTAAGAAGTCATACCACCAGCCAGGTTTTCTTTCTAGAGCAGTTTTTTCACCATCCTAGTGAATTTATCAGCTTATCCCAGGGTCTAATGATCACTGGAGCCAACGCAAGGCCACATGTCTGGAAGCAAATGAGGCTGTGCCTTCACAAAACTTAAATCAAAATGGAAACAAGAAAGAGACTTTTCTAGTCACAGTTCTGAAGGGTAGATACCCAAACAGAAACACTGCAAGGCAAAGTAGGCAAGGCTGGAACAGCATGCACGGTGGCCTCTTCTGTCACAGCCTCACCCACTGTTGTTTGGACTAACTGTGCCTAGATATACACCATTATTTGCACAATGTATTCTGTAACACAATGTATTACATGCATTACCAAGGCAGCCCAGAAAGCTCCACAGTATCAGGATGTACAAGATTAGAAATTCCTGTGAAGTCCAGACTAATATCTTTTTTAAAGGGAAAAAACCAAATCACGTGTATTTTAGAAAGTGATGGCCACAATTTAAACTCGTGCTGGTGACCGTAGGTGTAAGCGTAAAGTCAGAGGCTTTCCTTTAACTTGTTGCTGCATTAACTTTTGGAAGAACAAGCTAAGCCAAGATGAAGCAAATAATGCAATTATGCTATTAAACTTTTGCCCCTCAGCACTATGTTCAACACTAAGTACCTTACACTAGTCACCCTTCTGGTAACATTTGCTAATTGAGAGCTAGATACCAGGGCTGGTGCTATTATTATTCTGTTACTGTTCTACTCCTTCCCTTAAATTGCTTTGTCAGACTTCCGTCACTTGAGACAAGTTCCATTATAAGAGACATTAGGTGTATTTAGGTATTTGCTAGATAATAGAGTAAGGTTCTTAGGCACCAATCTGTACAGATTAGTCTAATCTGTTGCTGCTGGAAACCTTGTTTCCAGCAGTAAAGTAAACAGTAGTTTCAAATTACGTGCAATAAGGTTAAGCTATGGGCAATATATGTTCTGAGGTGAGAAGGAAAAGAAAATAGAAGTCATGCATTCCTAATACTGTCTTTAACTTTACCAGCTCAGGTAGGTGCTGAAGTGAGATTGCAATTTCTCTAAAAACTATTTCAAATTGATTTGTCTCCATTTAAATGGCTTTTATTGTGCATTTTTGAATGCAGGATAACTGAACTTCTGTTGTATTCCTGAATCCAACAAAGCACAAATAATTAACAGTTCAATCTGGGATAAAAGTTTGTTATTTTCACACAAAAATAGGATTTCCAGAAGCAAAGTGAAGCAATTAAAGATTTTAGGGATTCTATAAAAATTAAGGCAACGAGCTCATTAAGTTAAACACAAAATGAAAATACCTACAGTTTGGTTCTAAAGTAATGCAGCTTTTCAGTAATATTTTTCAGAAAATACAGAAATAATTTTCATTTAAACTCGTATCTCAAGCTATGATCCAAAATATCAACTAAGGACTTGAAGTCAGATCACCCTTCCCTTTTCTATCACCCCTTTTCTCAAGCTTACCTTGAATGTCATAGGACAGCAGATATCCTGGATACAGGCATTGAGAAAAGAAGAGCAATACTTGGTTTGTGGATGATTAACAGGTACAATGTTATCTTGTAAAATCCTAAACTAACTGCATTTTGCAAAACCTTGCAAACATTCAGCAAAGCTACATTATACATCTCAGTTGTTCTAGTGGATGCTTTAGAGATGGTCTCAGAACACAACTGGAAGAAAAACAGAGCATGTTAGAAGAGATACAGACACTGAAAATTGGAAGTAGAGACAGGTCCTTAAAATTTTGACACCTACCTCTTCTAGAGACTATACATTGAAAGTAACCTGTCAGGACAAAAAAGGAAGTCTTTTCATTTTATCATTACTAAACAAGAAAGTACAAGTGGAAAATAAGGTAATCTTTGCACTACTAAAACACTACAAGTATCTATAGATTTCTCCCTTTTTGCTATTTGCATTTAGCCTGTATTAACGATGATACCCTGACTTCTATGTCATATTCTTCCTTCAGTGAATATCAAAGTACTCTGTATAAAACAAAACTGTTTCCACAAAAAATTGGGAAACAAACATAATAGCTCAGTGACCAGGCATTCATAGAATCACAGACTGGTTTGGATGGGAAGGGATGTCAAAGCCTATCACGTCCCAACACCCTGCCTTGGGCGGGGTCACCCTCCACTGGCCCAGGGTGCCCAAAGCCCCATCCAGCCTGGCCTTGCACACTGCCACAGACCCAGGGACCACGACAGCTTCTGTGGGAAAGCTGTTGCAGTGCCTCACCACCTTCAAAGTGAAGAATTTCGTACTAATATCTAATCTCTATCTCCCCTCCTTCTGCTAAGGCAAATACCCCTTGGTCCTATCATGCACAATCTGTTTCAGTTTACAAAAATCCATTTTGCATATTGTGTGTTTCAGACTTAAAACAGTTTTTTTTAAAAAAAAAGACAAACATGAAACTTTGTTAAGTCATCTTCATGAAGCTGCAGTAACTCATAGTAGCTGAAAATCTTGTGCAACCAAAGGTTTGGATTTTTTTCAATTGCAAAAATATTTAAGCTTTCCTGAAAATAGTTATTGAAATATATAAAAGTTCCTTTTTTCCATAAAAAAAAAGAATAGATTGCAATAATACTTCAAGTATTTACAGTTTATTTGAAAGAAAATTATTATAAACTTTGAAATCTGGCAATAAAATTATAATTAATATATCATTACTTAATACAAGTTATGAAAATGCCAATAATTCTTCATGTGCTATTGTAGAAGCATAACAGAAAACCATCCTTCTTCCTACTCTAGCAGGCTGGAGGTGAAAGTATTTTTCACCATTAGAAACTGAGATTCTCGGTGTGATCTTTTCAGCTTTGCACGACGGTTCTGGAACCAGATCTACAATTGAAAGGAAAGGGCAAGCTTTTCAGAAATACAGCACTGTCAGCATTGTAAGCTTTGAAACTTAAAAATATTCACAGGACTGTACAGTATTTTGTATAGTGACAGCAGTTAAGAAGTTCCATACAAATTTTAAACTCTGCAGATGATGGCATGTAGCTACCTGCAATAATTTTATCATCACAGGCAAGGAAAAGAATACCCCCAGTTTAGAAAGTGAGGACCAGCTTCGCTGTAATTAAGATAAAAATTAATGTTAACTAATACTAATCTCAGATCCAAGATGCTTGGGATCATCTAGGAATACACTCACAAGTTTTAAATTGTTATTCCTTCAGCTGCTTAATCACAGCAGAAAATTTCCCATCAACCCCAATATAATACTTGTATCAAAAGCTTGCTTAATATCAAGGTGAGGCCCAAATTCTAATGTTTATAGTATGTTTATCACATTGGACTGTGTGAAAATCAATAATTAAAAACCCTGAGCAGATTTTGCTTTTGGCTAGATGAAGGCACAGGCTCAAACATCAGTTTACACGTGTGCTCTACTGACAGCCTCACAAAATATTTAGACATTTGTACAAACTAATTCAATATTTGAAAAACAAATTTCAAACACACATGGTGACAAGGGTAATATAAACATGATTTTAAAACATGGTAGAACTTGGCAATTTGCTTCTATGATAACCAGAGATTAACTGAGCAGATATCATGGAAATATTAGAGTGATGAATACCTCATCAATGCTAGGGAAGAAGGTTTAAGATTTCAGAAGGAATTCAACGGCTTTCATTTCACAAATGATTGCAGGCATACCACATGTATAAGTGTTCATTGGTTTACACTGAGATTATTAAAGTTGTTACTGTTGTTGTCAAGCTACTAATTTATATAATGAGCAAGTGCATATTGATGTAATTACAGAAAAGTTCAAGTAAATTTTTCATTACCTGGATCCTGTCTTCATCTAAATCTAATTTGCGAGCTAGGTCTTCTCTAATATCAATGCCAGGGTAGGAGTTCATTTTAAAAACATTTTCCAAGACTTCAATCTGAGGAGATTAAAACACACTTGTTGAATAGTTCTCTACCTTCATAGCAGTAATAAAGAAAATAAACACAAAAAATAGTTTGGTTTGTTGAACAGGAGATTTCCGCTGAAATTTGCAACATTACATTTACACTAGTTCCTGGTGACATTTCTCTCTGCAGAGGTGCATCATATTAAATTAGGCAGCCATTCTAGGCTTCTACCAGCATTTTCCTAAACTACCTTGTTCTTCAATTATCAAATACTGAGAAAACCCCTACCTGGTTTCTTGTGAATGCAGTTCTTGGTCTTCTGCCCCTGTACCAGCTCAGTTCTCGTTTGAAAGACAGCCTTTCGGTGACCGACAAATATTTTTCACATTTCCAAACTTTCTCCTCTTGCACTGGATTACTGGTAGCATGAAATAATGGATTTTCATAGCAAACAATGGGGATTTGCAGATGAGGATTACTGTCATCACCTAAAACTAGAAAAAGCAAGCAACAAAGAGAAAGATGGAACGTATACTTTTTAAAGGAGTAAAAGCTTGAGAAGTTACAAACCAGACTGCTGACTTACCCAGGTTGGTGCACGCATCCATCCATGGTCTGTGAGGTTTCACAGCTGGAATGCCATCTCTTTTCTGCTCCAAACCCAAAATACTTTCAATGGAAAACGAGCACTGTGTGGGTTTATTTTCTACAAAACCAGCCACTTTCCGAAGGTTCTGAGACGCCGATGTGTTAGCAGCACAGAGCGATGAACCTGCCATGCTTTCACCTTCAGCCAGCATTGCAGGTTATACTGTACTTGCATTTCTTCACAAGTCCTCCTTATAGCTGTGTTGACAAGGGGGCTGGATTTGCAACGTCATTAATTAAAATCTTTTATTAGAAAGTTTTAGCATGTCAATGAAAACTCTCCCACCAAGAGGCACGAGGAGTTAATTGTTTATTTGTTTGCAAGTAATTAGCAACTAATGGTGACACCAGGGGGGCCACCAAGAGGGACAAAAAGTGTTATCTCTCCTAACCAGAACATCGACTTAACTTTCTCAAAAGAAGCTGTGCACAAATATAGTACTTCTCTTTTATTTGAAACCATTAATGTATAAAATCAGTTTTTAAAAAAACTTTATACTCTAATGGACTCCACTTACCTAAACATAGCAGCATGATAGGAAACCAGTCAAGTAATAAGTAATCTCATTTAAGTGAATTTCCTTCCAAGGAAATTTAAAAAATAATCTCTTAATGCTATTAGGGTAATCCCGATGAAAATGCCTCTGTTTTTTCATATGCATATGTAATGGTGAACGTGGTCAATAAAACAACAATAGCTTTTGGCATAAGGCACTGTGCAGTGGGTTGGCAGTGTTGTCAAAGCTCAGTGTAATTGCCTTCCAAGTGCCTGGATTAGTTAACAGGAACAGTTGCACCAACTATTTTAAATAATTCATGCATTCATTTTTCTTATTAAAATAACTTTGTTGCAGCTTTTTTGAAACGTACCATATGGGAAGCTTCCTGATCATTCCTTACAACATAAACCCAAAACTTAAAGTAATAGAAGCAATACACTCAAACTTCCTGGTTTAAAACCATGCTTCTACTGTTAGATAGTCCACCCTACTCATAGGCTGGTAACCAGTAGAAATTTGTTTAAGCACTATAGAACAAACGCTTAAAATGACCAAAAATCATGAGTAATGTGGAGAGAGGAGCTAAAGGTTCTGAAAAGAGAATTCCAATTTCATTCATTATAGCATATCAACTATGACATCTTTATATTCAAGGTCATCTGTCAGCCACACAGCAGTTTACATGTCACATGTTCAAGACCAGGTTCAGGATAACTTCTCTACAGAGATTCCTCCTTTTCCTATTTTGGACAAAGCTTTGTTTGATAACATGCAAAAATTTCAGTAATATTTTAATTACAGGTTGGAAAAGTTACCTTTCTTAAATGAAACATAATTAGAGCATGTGATGTAGGAGCACGTAAGCATGTAGGACTGTGTGCTTTTAAAGGAAGAAATCTGGTCCTCTATTTTTTCTTATTTAACCAATTTCTCATAGTTTATTCTGTATTATCAGTCACAATCACATAGTTAGCAACTAATATGGGACTAAACACTTTAATTTTCTGTACATTGGTAAACAATCAGACTAATATTTAGGAATAGACAGAAGCAGGAAAATGGTAAAGGAGATGGCACAGTCTGGAATTGACAGTACTGTGCTGAGGGAGATTCTGCAAATAAATAAACAATCCATATGGGGCTTTATATCAAAAAGACGTTCAGCTGAAAAATGTTGACATACTGGACTCACTTTGTGTTGTGCAATGAGAGTGCTGTCAAACCAAACTATCAAAAAGAATGACAATTCAAGAAGTGATCTTACCGCGGACATATCAACACATATGAATCAATCTGAAGTGGTATCAGCGTAACTGCAATGACCACCAGCCAGCTGACCTCCAACTGTCATTTGACAGCCTTGCAACCACAAAGTGCAGCCATTTAAAAAAAGCCATAAGTACCTACATATGAAACTCCTGCCTGCTGGAATATTTGGTGAACTAGAGGTCAGTGGGAAGCAGTGTTAAGCAAGGGCTTTATAGCCCTGCATGTCTCAGTACAGCTTTTGCCTCAGGACTCCTTTTCTTGACTGCAGGCAGTGAGTTTGAGTATTCAGACTTTGCACAGGTCCAGAGGTTACTAAAGAGAGAATGCAAAGCCTCTTATATAGGAATGACTGGAAGATGAGTTTTCTGCCTCTACAAGCTGTACATGGAACTCCAGTTTAAAAAAAATAAATTCCCGTAAAACTCATTGAGTCAAAAAGAAAACAATACAACTGAACTTGAGCTGCTTACCAATTTCTCTTTCCCAAAGAGGTGGAAAGCATGATCCCTGATAGACAGGCAGCCTCTTGAATCCAGAAACTATCATGGACTTTAACAATATAAAAAAACTCTTTAAGAATGATAATATAATATAGTTTCCAAATACAGCCCATTATTTTTTCAAAGAACTTAAAAATGCTGACACAAGCACTGGTAGTATTGTTTTCTGAAATGTGTTTTGTTTCTCCTGGATGAAAATGAATGAAATGAACCTAGGCCACACAGCTGGGACTCAAATTACCACGTACTTCCCTAAGTGGTGAATATCTTCATAGGTGCTCCCTTCAGGAAGCTATCAAGAACTATCAATGAAGACAGGCATACGTGGCGGTAAGAGACTTTTATGACAGGCACATAACTTCCTAAATCTAACCTTTAAGTTAACCAAGTAATTGTAACTTTTGTGTGTCTCTGAGATTGTGGAGGATGGAAAAAAACTTCTTCAGTATAACCTGCTTTTAACTCCCAGTTAGAAACACTCATTCTTTCAGAGTTTTTAATGATGTTTCAGGGAAAAAAGATCTTGGTAGGTCACAAAAAGGATTTTCATAAAATCCAGGTAAACTAACCGGCTAGGCACAAGTCAGCAGCTCACCAGACACTGCCATCTGGTGTTGAAGCTTGCCAAGCTCCTACATTAGTTCATCTGTGTTACCTGAGTATGAAGCTGTTGTTATTAAAATAATGTAATTACATTCAATGCTGAACTGAATCAGACCCGGAGACCATAATGTGGGCACTGAAATGGATCAACACACTTGGTTTTAAACAGAGTTCATGGCTGCAACTGCACAAAGGAGCAGAAGTACCAATTCAGAAGTTCACAAGGTAGATGCTCACACTGTGCTCTTCAATTTTGGAGAAATTAAGTGGAATGGAAACATGTATGTCTAAGAGACCCTCTAAAGTTAATGCAGCTCCACATAAAAATTTCAGAAGAGAAGATAACAAAATTCCATTATATCTATCCCTGGATGCATTCATGGCCAGGTTGGATGGGGCTTCCATAAGAAATAAGGATGTGACAGAAAAGTTTTAGATCCAAGAATACTCAGGAGCAAAGAACCAGATTCAATTTCTAGGAATTCCCACTCATAGTGTAAATGGACCCTGACCCTCCACTCAAAAACTGTATTTCATTATTTTGGCCCATTAGACATTATAAATATTTCCCTCACAACCCATTTGAAATTACCAATAGAGCTTTAGCTAAATACCACTGCAGGGGCAATTAGGATTTTCAATTTAATGTCTGTTGTGTGCTTTAAGTAATCAATAATAGGAGAAATCACTGCTCCTTGGATATGCAAATCCAATCCTCTTAAAGCATCACTGCTTGATGAGGATGTAAACTAATCTCCCTTTCAGATTTTGCACCAGTGTTTTTGCCCAGGGACAGCAGGTTCATCTGTATAGTAGGTGAATCTCTTGTTCTTTAGAGATGTGAAGCCTCTCAGGACTCTCTTAATACCAGCTAGAGAGACCACACCAAGTGCTCTTGGTGGGTTTGGTTTAAAACTTCAATGGCTACCCCTGCTACCCTTTGCCACTGTCACCCATTGCTACTCCACTGCCAGGTCACCTTTCACAGTAGCCTGCACAATGTTTTCAACTTTAATAAAAAAGAATAAATGGTATATGTAATCTTTCCTGATTACTTATGACACTCCAAAACTTGCCTTTCATCTCACCTTTCCCACCACTTCTTTACCAAACTGTACCAGTATTTCAATCACCTCAGGTATTCTGCTGCATGTAGCTCCTTTTCAAATAGGAGTTGAACATGAGTAACAAAGATTATATTCAAAGCCAACTTCAAAACTCAAGAGGTTTGTTTTATTTAAAGCAAGAATACCTCAAAACTGTCAACACCAATTTTTACAAAACACGACTAAAAGGCAGTTAATATTCCTTGGCTGAGGTAAAAGCTATTTGACCCAGGGAGATTAAGTGAACACAGATAAATTCAAGGTAAATCCAAGGGTGGCACTAGGAAAGGTCTGAGAAACAGTATGCTAAACCGTGCGCAAGGTGCAAGCAAGGCCTACCTTATCCAGAAGACAACTACTTTCACCCTTCAGCACAGGCCAAAAATTCTGACTGTTAGGGAACATATCTGGAATCCTCTGAAGACCTGTTGGCTGTTCTTCTCCCTGTTTACATAACGAGTATTAGTTCCCCGCATTTTAAGGCCTCTCAGTATTTTGCAGAAAAGAAAAAAACAAACCAACAAAAAATTTTAAAAAATTTTAAAAACAAACAACCCCATCCCAAAACAACCCACAAAAAAAACCCCAGCACACTAACAAAATGCCTAAAATGCTGAAAACTGTAACACTAAACCCACACTTATTAGATAGAGGGTTTAGAGGGATTCTTCAATTTATTACTATCAAACCTCATCTATTGCTGTCTAATTTATATCTCAAAATGTTTTGATGTCTTGTAGCATTTGTAAGAAAAGTACCTAAAAGGTAAGTACAAGAGTAATAATATCTTACAGAATGCTTCAACATAAGGCATCTATTAAAAAGCTGACTACTGATTCAAAGAAGCCCTGGTATGCTACAAAATCATTAGAAATGTACTCCTCTTGCTCCTAAAGTGAACCGAATCATTAAACTGAATTGCTACGATCTACAGAAACAAGTCAGATTTTTATGCTATGTGCCAGTTGAGATATCAAAGCACATTTCTAAAATTAATTCCATTTAAAGTTGCTACCTTCCTGAATTCTGCTAGAGAAATGTTTTATAGTACATAACAGAGAACATTTCTTACAGAAGACTACTGTAAAACTTAGTCATGAATTAGCTGATCTCAAAACCAGAAAGCTACGTATGCATATATATATGTCATGTGTTCTGTCACATATTAATTACAGATGTTAAGACTTAATCTTTAAAATCCCTTGTTAAGATAACTCCATAGTATTACCCTCATATGACAGGCAAAGAGAAAAGTAGTGTGACTTGTTTCAGTCAGGTGAGTCACCGAGTTGCAATTTTGCAATTTTCTCACCACTCCCTACAAAAGGAATCCCAAGATGAACACACACATACACACACACCAAAAGCCTTTAATATTTTTTAATAAATATCTGCCGTTTCCTTACTGTGCTTTTAAAGGTAAAACATGATCTGATACAGTATAAAGAAAGGTCTCCATAGCAAGACTGCACAGTCCCTCATCATTTGCTCTGCTTTGTATACTTTCTAATCTGCTTTTATACTGAGTACACTTCGCCACAAGAAAGCAAAACCAGCAAGGGAACAGCCTCTTTTCTTTTTTTAATAATAAGTAGTACCTAAAAAGATACTAATCATCTATCAAAATGCAGAAATTAAATATATAATTTCAGAGTTGAACCAGTTTGCAAATTCAAATATGCTGGACAACTTGGTTTTGCTTTTGTTAAGAGTGAGAATTTTATACAGCCTCTTGCTTGACACACAATGTGTTTTAATCAGTTTTTAAATAAATAGAAATGTAGACAAGATATACCTGAGTAGCAGTTTGTATGTATTCAGTGCCTCTTAAGGGGCCTACTCTTTACGATATCAATTGCTTAACATGCAGGGATAATTTAAAGTAAAGTAAATTTGGTCAAAACTTACTAATCACATATCCAAGAATATGCTCTTTCTTAACCAGCGCACAATTATCTGGTTGGGTTTCAGGAAGCACATCCAGTAGTTTACAGCGTTTAAAATTGGCCACCAACCTATAGCACCAAGCATATCCGGTCTAAGGAAGCAGGGGGTCCACTAGGACCGATTACACGTTTGCTTCTGAAGGGGAAAAATTGTGGGCAGCAGTGGTTTGGGATTTTAAAGAAGTAAGCAGGAACATCAGGTCCTCGGTTGAAGCTGTGATATGGTTACACCAGCTAGTTAAGGTGCAAGTAGGAAACGTTTGCTTGATAAAAGCCCTGCTGGATGATGAAGGGCACAAGGATAAGATTCCTCAAAAGGAACGCTCCAGGTAACAGGCGCCTCCACCATGACAGGGACACAACAGCCTTAGTCCCACCGTAGTTTTGTCACCGAGATAATTACTTATCTGTTCAGATTAGACAGTAAAGCCAGAACAAACACGACTAGGGGGACATGCTGATGTGTAACACACAGCACGTACCAGCAAACGCAAAGAAAAAGAAGTTTCCTTGGGTTTTTTTTTTTGTCCCCAGCAACTTGACTCCACAGCCACCACCTGCCCGCAGCCGCGCCAGGCAGACACCTCAGCGTGGAAATGGCCCTTTCTACCTGCGCTCCCCACTCACCTCCCCGAACTGGGGGCGGCCTGGCGTAGCGGGTAACGGGAAGCTCTCCCGAGAAGCGGGAGCCGATCCGACTGCCAAACAGCCCCTCTTCACCGCTCCCCATTTTACCGAGAAGGAGAAGGGCGGCGCGGCTGAGGCGCGTCCCTCTCTCCCTCGCTCTCTCTCCATCCCCTGAGGGGCAGAGCGCGGGGGCGCACGCGCCCCTCCCTCCCACCAGCCGCCACGGCGAGGGTTGAGAACGAAGCCCCGCGCCCACGCACGAGCGCAAAGCACTTCCACGGCGCCAACAGCCCCACGCGCGCGTCTAGACAAACAGATCGTCCCGCTCACCAATAAGAAGCTGGGCGGGACGTGTGGAAGAACCAATAGAAAAGACAAGCGGGCAACGGGGGGAGGAAGGGCGGGACATCCGGCGCGAAGCAGGGGTGCCCGTGTTGTGACTGGAGGGAGGAGGAGGGGGTGCAGTCAGCTGGGCGTGCGGCGCGGTGCGGGAGCTCAGCGGCGCAGAATCGACCACGGCGGCCGCCATGCCCGGCATCGACAAGCTCCCAATCGAGGAGACGCTGGAAGACAGCCCCCAGGTAAGAGAGGCATAGACGCAGCTCGGTGGGTGGGGGCCAGATCGGGCCCGACCTGCGGGCGGCAGGCCTAGCGCTGCTCCCCGCACGCTCCCTCCCCCGTGTTTCCTCGGGGGGACGTTGGGGAGCCGCGGCGGCGACCGGGGAAGGAAGGGGGAAACCCTGCCCGTCATCGGGACGCGGCTGCTGCGTGTGTGGCCAGGTGCCTTGTCTGTCGTTCTCGCCGTTGTGGCCTGGCGTGGCTCGGGCCAGCAGTCACGGCTCGCGGGCTGTCAACTTCGGCAGTGCCCCTGCGAGGTGTCGCCCGGTCTCCGCCGCGCCTTCGTCCTGCTTGTATCACCGTGTCTTACCTCTCAGGTGTCCCTCGGGCTGTTGAGCTGTTTACAAAGCGGCGAGCTCGGTACCGATTTTCCAGAGGCAGTGTGCTTCAGCATCGGGCGCCGGGGCAGTAGCTTGCTGGCTCCCGCACATCGCCGCCCCCGCATTTGCATTCACGACTTACTTCGGCGGCCTCGTGTTGACAAAACCCGTCTTCGCTTCTCGAGGCGATTTTTCTTATCTTGGTCTGTTACTAAAACCGCATTAAAGTTTAATACGCATGAAAAGCAGTTACTGGATAAGGTTGTCGCGGGTGTTGTTAATGCTTGAGTAGGTGGGGAAGGCATGGTGCTGAAAGGCCTTTAATTGCTCCGATATCTGGACTGCCATTTCTGCGGCTCGACCTTTGTCAGCGATGCCATATATTGCACGGGCAATTCTTTCATGCTACTGTCGAGCAGGAAATGCTTTATTCAGTTGCACCGGTTTCTCTTGCTGGCAACGACAACAGCAAGTACTTCCTACTGCTCATCCGAGATGGGGGAAGAAAGAAAAAGTTTACAGTGTATTTCCTTTTAGTGCAGGCTTTTGAATTAAGATCCCTGTTTTGCTGCACTCTTTATATAGATGAGGAAGACTCCCTATATCGTAAGAATATATACATTGATTCCTCAGCGATAGGGAAACTTTCACTTGCTTAGAATGGAATTTTTAAGCCCTAAAATGACAACCATTTTAACATCTCTCCACCAAGTGGAAGGACGACGTAGAAAGAAGGCAGCCGTGCAGAAAGTGTATCACTGCTTTCCAGAGGACAGTGCCCCATATAGCTCACGTGCTAGATGTTAAGATGAGATCTAGCCTGTTCTCTGGCCCAGAAACTAAACTGATGTACTCTCATGAAGAGGAAAGCGTACAGTAATGGTAATTTAACAAAATCAGAAGGTCTGTTCTCAGTATACAGTATATGGAAGTCAGAACTATCCACATTTACAGGAAATGTCTAATGTAAGATAAATTTAGGATCCCTAAAAAGTGGGATGTAGCTTGGTTGTTTTTTTCCAAGCACTTGAGACTGGAAATGTGAGTTGGGAAGCACATACAAAAGTTACATGTTGGAACATAATTAGAAATAATGGAATCTTTCTTTTGAGATAATTTGTGATGTAGTCCTGCAAAATGTAACTCAGCCCAATGAGTTTGATATGCTTAAACTATTAGATTTGCCAGTATTATCTTCTATTTTAGGTACAAAATTTTGCACCTTTCAGTCAGCCTTACCTTTCAAGTGAATTTGGTTAACCACCATTTAGAACATAACCAGGACTGTGTAGTCTTCTATTACATTAGTTAATTTCTGTTCTGTTGAAACCAGTGCAATGAAACTGGCAACAAATGTTACTTGAAGAAAAAAGAAACCTTGCTCTGACTTTGATTGATGTGTTTATGCTGTAATATTGAAAAAGATCATCAACTTAGGTCACTGTTTATTGCTGAACTATGGACTGGAGTTTTGCACCTTTAGACATGTTTTGGACAGGAATTTCAGGTATATAAACATCATATCAAACTTATCCTGCGTCTGAGGGAAGGAAAGATTTTCTAAAATGGTGAAACCCTTTCATTTCCTCTTGTTGTAGAATAAAAACCTAACCACTGTTTTTTTAGACAAACCAAATGCCATTTTACATTGTCTTTCACTATGCAAAGCAGACATCTATTACGCAGGTACTCAAGAGTTTATACATGTATTTAGAGTTTCTGCTCAGACTTACATGCATTCCCAAAGAATTGCACAATAAAAAAGCCAAGGGCCTTGATGTCACTTGCACTGCCATACATACGGTGTCATAGAATGTTTAACAATTCACTGACTTCTAACTAGGTGGCTTCTTTGTGCAGCCTATCACTGCTAGTTTTTAGTGTACCTACTCATATATATGGAATGAAGCATCTTAAAGAACATGCAAAATTATGCAAAGTTTTACTAGAAGCATGAGTAAACAATTCCTCTAATTTTTTGCTAAGCAGTAGTCTGCCATGTGTAATGTCAGTTTGAAGTCCAGACATTGATAACTGCTATTTTTATAATAAAACATAGACATAGATTTATTCTACAGCATTCCCTTTTAAAGAGTAAGATTAATCCAGAAACCTTAAATGATAGTCCTTTAAAATTACAAGTTCAGGTTTATTTTTGTTCAGGTTTAAAGGTCATGAGTATATAATTCAGTGGTTACGGTACTGTGTAATTTTTTCTTTTGCAGTCTCTCATGTATGTCTCCGTGAGTCATAGCTATTAGGATGACACCACATGTTGCCACACCAGGCAAACATTTGAGTTCTCTTTCCTCCTCCATTCACTTTTCCACTTGTTTTATAAACTAGAACTGACATTAAAGTGATTTATTGTGTGGATGATGATGTTTGATGATATTTTTTAAAGAAGTAGGCATTACATACTATGATCATATTTGTGAGACAAAGCCAGGCATCTAATTCAAGTTAAGTAAAATAAATTCATGTCAAAAGAATGGTAAAATAATATACTTTATGCAGGTTTATACTCCTTGATTATCATTAAAAGCAGAAAATCAGAAGAGTAGCTGAAAAAGACATCCTTGTTTCAAGGGGAGATGGACTAAAGTCTCAGTCACTTCAATACAAGTCTTCAATGTCACAAGGTCTTCTAATAATAAACCCCCCCAATTCATATGTAGAGCAGTCCAGTGCTTTTTACTAATGTCTTCAGAGAGCTTTTTCTGATGTCCAGACTTCTTATGTCAGTCTTTCATTCTTTTCCCAGATCCTTCTCTTACTCTTGAGGAAACTGCAGTTATTTATCCTAGGCAAGACTAACAGAGTTTCCAATTTCTTTAACAATCATCATTTTTTGGGGGAAAAGACAGTTACATACTTATGATTCTTTCTATTTTCTGTCTGGGCATTTATTTTAATGTAAAAATAAAACCAAAGCACAGTCCTCTTGCTAAAACATTGCTAGAGTTAAAGGGTTTGTTTTGTATGTCTTGCAAGCGATGCCCCTGTTTCTGTACCCAAGTATCCCAACAAATATTTTGGATTAGGAAAAGCCAGTGTAACCAGTGCAGAGTTACAGGTGTATTCTTTGCTCTTCCCCTTTGGGTGTCTTGGTGGAAGCAAGCTATTTGAGATCCTTGTGGTGAGGAGTAACACTGCTTCCAAGTGCAAAAAGGATGCAAGAACACTGAGTCAGCATCTCATTTAAGCTTCCGGGCAAATTATGCCTGAGCAACTTGATTGCCTTCTCATCTGAGTCAGTCATTTCATCACAGGGAAGAGCAGTGAATGTCATTTACCTTGACTTAAGCAAGGATTCTGACACAGTCACATCCTATTGGCCAAAATAGAGAGGTATGGACTGCAGCCTGGGTGGAAACACTGGCTGGATAGTTGGGTATAAAGAGCAGTGATCAGTGTTTTGAAGTCTAATTGGTTGATTTTGAGGTGGATACAGTTAAGCACCTTCATCAGTGATGTGAGCAGTGCAATCGGATGCAGTCATCAAGCTCGTGGGTGACACCAGCTAAGGAACAAGCTGACTTGGTTCTTATTGTACAGGTCCAGGCACAGCTAGCAGGGATGGGATGGATGGTATCAGAAAGCCATGCCTTTGTTTTGTTCTTACTGCAGAGGAATTGTTCTAACCAGCCATGCTATTTAATACCAGTGACCTTTACCCTCTTCCAGCAGTTGCCTACATCACTTTTTTATACACTTAGCATCTCATTTGGTCCTTTCCTTTCTGAAAATGTATTAACTGTGAGAGGCTGACAGCAGAATCGATGCTGAGCTCGGTTATCTTTATGATTCTCTGCAACATGTATCATTCATGTAAATAGTGTTGGATGGTTTATAAACTCTTCAGTAATGAAACTCAGAACAAACAAATTCTGTTACATTTAAATACGACTTTGCTAACTTGACGTGTTTGTGTTTGGCTGTTTCATGTTTACAGACCCGATCTTTGCTGGGAGTATTTGAAGAAGATGCTGCTGCAATTTCCAACTACATCAATCAGTTATTTCAAGCCATGCACAGAATATATGATGCACAGGTAGTGTTAATGAAATTCCTGAATGCATTAGGAGTTGGGCTCAATGATCCTTCTGGGTCCCTTCCAGCTCAGGATATTCTATGATTGGAAAGCTTCTGAACCACATTTCATGTCTTGTTTTTTTTGTTTTATATTACTATATGCAATATTTTTTAAATTTCCACATTTTTTACATGTGCAAGTGAAATAAAATAAGAATTAGATGCCTTTTTCTGCATGTTAGGGAGTTTTAAAGACTAAATTCTTGTGATTTCTTTTGCAACAGAATTTAAAAAAAATTTGTCTGGTCTTCTAGTAGATTTATTGTATTGCCCAAATGTTTCTAAAATGTTTCCCATTATGATCATAGTGTGTATAATAGTATAATTTATAGTACCAAGTGGGAGATTATTTTATAGTGGCAATATATTCATGTTTCACTTATCATCTACAAGGAGCTGTGTTTTTATGCTAGAGGCAGAATCTATTTTGTAGGTTTTTCTGAACAGTTGAATTTATGGCTGTATTTTTAATTTGCATATATTTGAACTGTTTGACCTCTTTACTGATTTGTAACTCCTGCTTTTCATGTCCTTTTTTACTGTTGTTTTTACTTTGACTAGTGTGGTTACTGTAGGTTTGCTACTACATAGTTTTATTTTACTGCCTTTATATTTAACTTTTAAGTTTTATAGCATGTCCTTCAACTGCATTATGAAAGATGAAGTTGTCCCATACCATGAATCTGCTAATTAGGTCTTGTCTGTGTACAAGTACAATGCAGTTTGTAACCAGGTAGTACTGAGGGTCATTGTAATATCTTCTTTCCTTTCCTTTCCAGATAACAAATTCCTAATACTCAGTAACTGGAACAGCTCATTTGAAATAATTAAATGTAAATCCACACTGTGCAACATGAAAAATCCAGAAACTGGATTCTCAGCACAGGCTGTGAGCTTGGTATTTGTAAACACTGGTTACCTTTAACTCTCAGTAATGTGACAGAAATGGATGGGCAGGATGCTTAGGTTTTCTGAAAATCTGTAGTCAGATTTCATGTTCCATCTGTAATAGTTTCCTCTCCAAATACATGATTTTCAATTTTTTTTAATAATTTAAGTCAAAAAGTAACAAGTTTGTTTTTGTTTTAATTTATTTTGGCTTTTGTTGTTTGTTTTGGTTTTTTTTCTTTAAATCAGAATGAATTAAGTGCAGCAACTCACCTGACTTCAAAGCTTCTGAAGGAGTATGAGAAACAGGTACTGTGATAAATCATTGCTGTCTCTGTGTGGTCAGGACTATGTATGTGTGAGGCCTTTTCTCTCCTAGAGCACAGTGTAGAATGTATTTGGTTTGGTCTGGTTAGAACGAACTGCTGTAGTTGGTGGTTCTGCTCTTTGCCAAAAGAATCTACTGTCTCTGCATTAGTTCTTCCAGCTAAACCAGAATGAAGTTCCTTTTACCAGGATCTGGACTGTTTTACTTTTGGATCATTGTTTTGGGGATTCCTTAGGGTATTGGTGGGGTTTTATTTTTGTTTTATAGACCTGTTTACTGTTAAATGCTTCAGTTTTACTACTCAGAAAGAGAAGAGATTGCATAGCAGTCTCTATTTAATAACTATAATTTACTGTTAGAATAATTCCATCTCTGAAAGTGCAGATTGTGGAATCCAGAACTTTCTCTACGGCAGCCTGGATTATGAAGGTTTTTGTATTTGTAGCAAGGCAGCTGGGACCCTTTTTCTGAGATACATCTTAAAAACAAAAACTCATTCCTAGTAAGGAGCCTACCCTTTCCTCATTCTCCACCTAATGAGGTGAAGTGGAAAAAGTACAATTTATTAATTGTTTCAGTTTGGCAAATCTTTCTGGAGCAGTGAGATTACACGTCATTTTTCCTTTGCTAATTGTTACTCATGAATAGGTGTAATGCAGATAGGATCAAAACCACAATGGTGCTGATGCAAAAGAACAGTGAGTATTCAGACATCATAGAATTCGTCATAGAATCTTTAAGGTTGGAAAAGGCCTCTAAGATCATCAAGTCCAACCATCAATCCAATGCCACCATGTCAACTAAACCATCTCCTGGAATGCCATGTCTACGTGGTTTTTTAGCCCCTCCAGGGATGGTGACTCCACCTTCTCCCTGGGCAGCCTGGCCCAATCCCTGACCACTCTTTCAGTGAATCAATTTTTCTTAATACCCAATCTAAACCTCCCCTTGTGCAATTTGAGACCGTTTCCTCTCATCCTACCTTCAGTTGTCCCTGTAAGAAGAGATGTAGAAAGAGAGATTTAGAGTATCTTTAAAAAAAAAATCTTCCTAATAACAGACTGGAAATGCTTAAGATGTCTGTGCACACTCTGAATTGCAGCAGGAATTCATTTTTTGTTGTTGTTGTTAGAAGTAGCTGCAGTACTGTCATTGTAATTGTTTTAACATTGTTGGTACAATGCCAAATTGACTTTAATGACACAGCTATTTAGTGAATTGCACTGTTTCTGCACTTTTCTAGCAAAATCTAATTTGCAAAATCAAAGTGAAAAGAACTAGCTGGGGGTTTTTTTTGTTTGGTTTGGGTTTTTTTAACATGAGAATTGTTTATAACTTCTCTCCCCCGCCCCCCTCCCCAATATTCCTTCTTCACAGGACAATAAAGAAGTGCTTCAGTGTATCTTAGCTGTGTAGTATCTTAAAATAATGGAATACCCAGTACAGCCATAGACACGATTAGCATAGCTTTGTGAATGGCAGAAGGCACTGCAAACAACATGCCTCCTTTTATTTCTTTTAGCGTTTTCCACTAGGAGGAGATGATGAAGTTATGACTTCTACTTTACAGCAATTTGCAAAAGTGATAGATGAGGCAAGTACTTATATTTGTTTCATTTAACTTTGCTAATGCTGTCGCATATAGACTTTAACTTGCTTAATTATTGCAGCCTTTTTTAACATAGGAGATGCAGAAACGGCTTTCATTTGTCAGTAAGGCACCACTTAATTGTATATTGCAGCATACATTTGAAGTTATGTAACCTGAAGTTAAAGAATTAACTGGGCAAAGTGAGGCTACATAGTTGAGAAAGGATGTCACTTAACTTACTGCAGATAGAGCCAGAACCCATTTCAGAATGGCAGTTAGAGACTGGTTTTCATGAGGGTGTTTGTATTGCCTGATTTCAGATACCTGACTTGCAAAGGTGTCCTGCTCTCTGTATCCAGACAGAGACAGACTCTTCTCAAAGGCAACGTAGCACCATTCAGATCCGAGTCAGGATTTTTTCTCCTCACTTGATACACAACTTAAACAGCATTTTGTGAGGAAATCTGTTCTACCCCAGTAACTTGGGCTGTGATGTAGCTGGCGAGAAACTGGAGAAATAAATTGATTACTCATCAGAATGCATGAGGCCATCATCTGGCATGATCCAGTAATTTGGAATAAAGTTGGAAAAGTAGGGACAAGTACTAGAATCTAAAGGTCTTCTATAAAAAAAGTAGACAGGAGACCAGGGACCTAGAATACCTGTAAAAAACTGAATGGACGAAGTTAGGTTTTAATTGTACATATCATCTTTGAGTGAAACTCATGTCAACTTACTTTAATTTCATTTAATCCTTATTTTATTTTCTCAGTGGTGTTTTCCTAAAGTTTCCTTCTTTCTTTTGTCTTTCACAGCTCAGCTCTTGCCATGCAGTACTTTCAACTCAACTTGCAGATGCCATGATGTTTCCTATTACCCAGTTTAAAGAAAGGGAGCTAAAAGGTAAAATGCTCAAATACTCTCTTTTGTGAACAGCAGCAATGACAAAAATGTTGCATTTGATCTCCATAGCTTGCTTCACTAAATAGAATACACTGCTTATTTTTCAGCTCTCAAAAGTATTTACCTCCCAATTAAAAAAAGTTATTTGTATTCATGAGAGTATTACAGTTGAAGAACTTAACCATATTACCGTTCCAACAAAAATATTACTTATGTTATGGAAGTGTAATATCTTCTATTTAAGATTAAAATCTTGCAGTTACTGTAAACATTAGGAAAGAATCATCTTGAGATAACTGGCATGTTCAGGAAATACCTGCATGTGTTTTAATACCATAGCATCAAGATAATGGCTGAACTAAGCTCCAAAGGCAGAGTGCCCAAGTTGCAGTACTTACTGTATTATTAAAATGTAGTAAGGTGGTTCTTCAGCCCTGCTGGTAATAGAGATGTCTTCTACGTGTGGGCTTAAAATGCTTCCAACTTCTCATTTCTGTAACTGCTGGATCTTACTCTGCCTGGTCTGAAATAATATATATCATGTGTCTGAGTATGACAGATCTTACTCGAGATGCTAAAGTGAATAGACTGCTGTGGCAAGGGGGCTTCAAATAGAAATTACAAGAGTTCAAACCAAAATAACTTAAATCCCTAATGTGAACATCCTAGAGTGGGTATACCTAACATGAACATTTTTAAGTCTATCTTGAAATAAAAAATACAACTCTTCAATAGCTGTCTATGAATTTTGGAAGACACTTCTTTGACAATAGTGGATTAAATAGATTATCCTTTTGAGCAAGTGAACACGGCTGTCCCAAGGCTGGTATTACCCTCAGAACCTTGAAAAATCTGTTTATATTCACTGAAGAAGCACCCCTGAGGCAATAATTGCAAAATAACTTTTCCCACTGCAAGTTTTTAACCACCAACCCATGTAGTATTCCATGGCACCACACTCCTTTACAGATTTCCTAAGCACTTTCCATGAAACTTTTCCATACTTTTTTTGTTGCTCTTTACCATAAGTTTGAAATAAATCTCTCTGCTTTTTTATGTCTTAATATGACATAAAAGCACAGTCAATAACAGAACAACTGTATTGTACTGTGTTCTGTTTCCTGACACCGTGAGACTAAGTAATGCTCTAGACCACAACTAATTTTAGGTAGGAACAATCACAGTGTGTTTGGGGCTTTCCTTTGATCAAGTGATACTTCCCTGTCTCCTGTGCTTCCACTTCCCCAACTCAGACTAGAACTCTGACCAGAACTGCAGGTGACACACTGTATTGATCTCTTTCAAAGTCTCTTGAAAATAAGCTAATCCTTAACTTACTACAGTGTATCATATTATTTGGATATCCAGACAGCCACACAAATGATACTCAGGTCCTGAGTACGAGCAAACTTTCTTGGCCACATAGTGTCACTGGTAATTCAGCGTGAACTACAACTGTTCAGTAGTGAAAGACTGCATGAGAAACCTTAACATATAATGTTAATATATAATGTTGCTATAAAATAGAAAGTTATTTAAATTGTGATATGTTCTTTTGTAGAGATATTAACTCTAAAAGAAGTTTTCCAAATTGCAAGCAATGGTAAGTGTAAAATACTTTGTTATAGATATTACAAGATGCCAATATTATTGTAGATTATTTACTTAGAAAACTAGTGAAAATATTTGCACTGCTTAACATGACTACGGTGTAATTTTTTCAGTGATACTTACGTGCTCAACTTTCCTTCATTGACTTGTAAATCCTGGCTTTGTGTTCCAAAGTGTTAAGGCAAATTGACAGTACTAGTCTTTTTATCCAATACTTTAAATGTATTTACAAATATTAAAGAATTTAGGATTGTGCTACCAAAATTACTAAAAGTAGTAAGGTGCTAGCTCACTTCTTAAAGTCAGAACTGGATTAATAAACAACTTTTATCACCTTTGATAGTTCTCTTCCGTACTGTCAGAAGTATTTTAGCTAGGTCTCCTATATCCTTGTAGAGAA